>CM054940.1:3000929-3038429 GCA_029168755.2 Tillandsia fasciculata | reverse complement strand
TCTAGGGCTTAGAGGGTTGTTGGTGAAATAGTATAAATCCTAAATGACCACTATAATCCTAACCGCACATCCATTCATTCAAGGGCCGAAAACTTATAAGTACGAAAAAGTCTATATTGATAAAAGTATACTAGCCGGACTCTCTCTCTCTCTCTCTCTCTCTCTCTCCTCGCTCTCTCTCCTCTCATCTCCCATCTCTCTATCTCCCTCTCCTCTTCTCTCTATATAGATATATATATATATATATATATATATATATAGTCCGACTACTATACTTTTATAAGTATAAAGGAGTTTATACTTATGAGAGGTTAGTAGCCCTACCATATATATATATATATATATTATATATATATATATATATATATATATATAGTGAGAGAAAGAAAGTGAGAGTAGAGCATATATGCTTTTAAAAACACAAACATATTCATGCTTGTGAATTTTTTACTATTGAATTTGTAATGGGATTTGTACTTTTTATTTTATCTTTCTCTCTTTTTAGTTGACTTTAGAAAAACACAAATTCTCAATACAAATCCAATGATAAAAAATTCACAAGCATAAATGGCTTTATGCTTTTAAAAGCATATATGCTCTACAATATATATATATATATTATATATATATATATATATATATATATATATATATATATATATGAGAGAGAGATAGAGAGAGAGAGAGAGAGAGAGAGAGAGAGAGAGAGAGAGAATTAGGCTGGAATACTATCGATAGCACCAAGCCATTAGTACTATCAAGTTTTTAGTCGTTGGATTAAATGATGTGCGGTTAAGATGATAGTGCTCCCCTAGGGTTTACTAGATGGTTGGTTGAATAGTAAAAATCTTAGGGGACGACTATAATCTCAACCGTATATCTTTTCATCCAATGGCTGAAAACTTGATAGTACCAATTGTTGGTGCTATCGATAGTATTCTAGCCGACTATATATATATATATATATATATATATATATATATATATATATATATATATATAGTCCAGCTACTATGCTTGTAAAAGCATCGAGCAATTGGTGTTTGTAAATTTCTACCGTTAAATCTATTTCTTTGACTAATTCTAATTCTTAGATCATATTATTCTACCAACTACCTACTAAACTCAAAGGGGTCCACTATCATTCTATCCGCACATCCTTTCATTTAAGTGCTAAAAATCTATAAGCATCAATGACTTGATACCTTTAAAAATATAAAAACTTATATATATATATATATATATATATAGTCTAGCTACTATACTTGTAAAAGTACCAAGCACTTGGTGCTTGTAAGTTTTTCACCCTTAGATTTAATCCTTTGACTAATTCCACCCCTTAGATTATTTATTTCACCAACCACCCACTAAACTCAATGGGCCCACTATCATCCTAACCACACATCTTTCCATCAAAGGATTAAAAATTTACAAACACCAATGACTTATACTTTTGAATGTATAGATAAATGAGACTTTTTTATAATTAGGTCTTTTTTTGAATTTTATATTTAAGTTCACTACAACAAAATTAGGTTATAGCGACATATTTTTGTGACACTTTTTTTTGTAAGTGTACTATTTATATTTCATCTATATTCAAAATTAGATTATAGGGATATATTTTTATGACACATTATAGTAATGTGCCGCTATACACCCTAACGACTGCACATATAACAATATTAATAACAAATATCGGTATTTTTTTTAGCAGCATTTTTTTTTTAAAATTTTATGGATAATTAAAAGTGTCGTTATAGTATAATTTTGGTATAGTGGTTGGAATAAAAATTAAATAATAAAAATCTATACTATATATATATTATACTTCATATATATATATATATATATATATATATATATTATATATATATATATATAATATATATATAAAATATATATAATATAAATGTATTCGAGTCGTTCCGAACACGAGTGACCCTAGCTCATATTCGGCTTGTTTATTAAACGAGTTGAAAAATTTGGCTCGTGTTTGACTCGTTTACTAAATGAGCGATTCGATCTCGAACTTATTTCGAGCCGAACACGAGTTGACTCATAAACAGCGAGCTGAATTGCCACCCTTATATATATATATATATATATATATATATATATATATATATATATATGTATATATATATGCTTGATGTACACCCAAATTTGGATGTACATCATACACCCCATCTATCCTAGAGTGGGGTGAATTCCACCCATCACTTCGAAGTGATGGGTAAAAATCTCCACCCTTGGATGGATGGGGTGTACCCTCTACACTCACTTTTGGGTGGAGAGGTATATAGCATTGCCCATATATATATATATATATATATATATATATATATATATATATATATATATATATATATATATATATATTCCCTATTTGATATTTTTTATAATTTAATAAAAAAAAATACAATATCTTAGTCATAGGGACGGATTTTAAATTATTTTTACTGAAAAGTTGGAGTGTGCCTTTGCACCTCATTTCAACCTCACCTTACAGAGAAAGATGCAGCCCAATAGAAAAAATTGCATATTTGATCTTCAAACAATAAAATATGTGATATATATATTTGGCTTATAATTTTAATTTATAATAATTTTTAACTTAAATCTTTAGAATTATTATAGTTAAGTTTTCAATCCAATTTAGTTGATCGACTAAATATATATTAACGTATTACTAATATAAAAATATTGTGATATTTTAATTATTAGTATACAATCAATCATAATATTATTATATTATTTTAATATTAATAATATTTAAATATTAATTAGTTAATTAAATTAAATTATATAGCTTAATTATAATAAATTAAAATTTATATTAAATATTATAATAAATTAAAATTTAAGAATTAAACTATGTCACATGTTATAATTTGAACATCAAATGTGCAAATTAAAATTTCGCAAGTCAACTAAAGACTCGTGCTTGTGTGGGTCCATCAATTGAATTCCTCGGAGGTATCCCTTGCTAATTGCAAACTAATTATAATATATTACATTTAAATATTTCTTTTAGGCTAATTATTATTATTATTATTATTATTATTATTATTATTATTATTAGATAAAAATAGCATAATACCAGCTGTTATATTTATTTTTTAAAAAATTAATTAAAAATAAAAAATAACTAAATTTTTGATTAAATTTTTTATCGCTGGCATTGAGAACGATTGATGAAAATATTATTTAATATATATTTATAATTTACTGTTGAAATCGTTGATAAAAATTACTTTTGAAATAAAATTTGTGGTTCATCCTTGAATCTCCCATAAATTTTTTTAAAAAAAACAATATATAATTATTATATAATAATGACATCACACAGCATATTGGCATTTTCACACTAGAACTTTATTTACCAACTTAAAAGCAAAAATTAAAACCCCTGTGTGACTAGAAAACTAAACATCTTATAAATTAAGATGGTCTGATATATATGACTTACATTAATTTTTTATGTCTTCTAAATGAAGATTCATTGTATGATTAATCCAATCTCGATCCACGCACATCATTTTTACTTTCTCTACATTAATTATAAACCTTGCATCTTCAATTTATCCAATTAATCTCTTAATTAGATTCCATTAATCATATTCATCTCAACATCATGAATGAAAATTTCTCATAAGGGTGGAGTAGGGATGTTAATAGACGGATATCCGAAATTTTATCTGAATTCAAATTCGAACGGAATGAATTTATTCGATGGTAAACGGATATGGATTCGGATATGGATATAAAAAATAAAAACTAGACGGATTTGGATTTGGATATAGATTTTGATTGTACCTTATCCGAATTCGAATCCGACTCGAACCCGAATTGATTTTACGTTATATAATATATGTGTATATAAATATTTGATATTATATTGAGATTTATATTTTAAAAATTTAAATTTAATATAATATATTTTGAAATATTATAAAGAAAAAAAAATATTTATTTCGGGTTTGAATTTTCGGGTTCGGGTTCGGATTCGAATTTTAAATTTTTGAGCGGATTCGAATTTGGATATGAATTTTTAAAATCTGTCGAATTCGAGTTCGGATTTGGATTTGATAGTCGGGTTTGGGCTCGGATTCGGAATTTTGAAAATCCGTCTCGAATCGATCCGTTGACATCCCTAGTATGGAGGGATGTTTCAAATTGCAGGATACATTGTGATTGAGTTATTATATATTGAATGATGCTTAATTTCACAAACATGCAAATTCTTGCATCCGCCTTATTTATCCTATTTGTATCTTACGTGGGCAAAGACAAATTAATTTAAAGCCGAGAAAATTGGCATTTTAATTTTGTTGTTTGAAAAGGTTTTAGGCTTAGGACAGCTACATTATGCTTATTATTTAATATTATTTGTAATAAATAATGCTCAAAAACAAATTATATCTGTCGTCTTGGATGCATGACATGCATGTAAGTGAAAATGAGAGCACATCTCACTATCAATGTCAACTCCCTCTCCATCCTATATTAAGCAAATCCCTAATAGGGACCTAATCCTAATGCACGTTAAGATAAAATAATTAACTACGTTAATGCCCTTTAAATTTTATTTTCTATTAGTCAAGCATTCTAAATAAAGCAGAACCAACAAACATGCGCTGTAGAGACTTGTACGCCGGAAGGTTTTGGAGCCTCCGAATGCCGTTCAACTTACTGATTTTTTTTTGTGATTGGTGCTCAAAAGACGTTTATTAATGTCAGATAATCTGATTAAGCACTACAAAAAAATTATACTATAACGATATTTTTAAGTATTTCTAAAATCTAGAAAACATGTCGCTAGCAAAAATATCGACATTTATAATTAGTGTCACTATATGTGCAGTCGTTAGGATATTTAGAGACATATTATTATAATGTGTCCTAAAAATATGTCTTTATAATCTAATTTTGGATATAGATGAAATGTAGATAGGGCACTTGAACAAAAATATCACAAAGATGTGTCCCTATAATCTAATTTTGTTGTAGTTAAAAGAGGTTGGGCGGGGAATAGTTTGTGTGCTTTGCGGCTGCAAGGAGGAGGTGATTGATCATCTCTTCGTAAGGTGCGTTTTTGCGCAGTTCGTCTTGGGACGTGCAATGGGGTCATCTAGATCAAGGAAGACGAGGTAGAAGTTAGAAGCATATGGGAGAGGGCGGATGACAATGGGGGTATGCTGTAAGTTCTAAGCAACTTACCTATCTGTCGGCGATTTGGGCGGTGATTTGGACGGTAAGAAAAAAATGATCTTTTTTCAAGCCAATACCGATCCATTGTGTGCTGTAAGATGAGTTAATAGGGATGGGCTTCTTTAAAAAGATTTGATGTGAGGGCGGAGATATGCTACTTTTTCTTTTTTTCTTTTTATGCTCTGCTTTTCTTTCTGCTGTCTCATATTTATTGCCTAATTCACTTGCGTGATGAATAAAACAGATAACGTGCTATTTTTTTCTCTAAAAAAAAAAAAATAAAAAAAATCATGCACTATAGTTTATTTTGATTGTAGTTCTAAATATGTTGATATGTTTTGTACGTGTGGCAATAATCCGAAGAACGAAAATAATATGAAAATATAAAGCTAGCTGATCACCTATATTTTAAACTATAATGAGATAGTCATATTAATACTCGTTAATTAATCTATACAAGACAATCTCTTGTACATGTGTTGATGACACTAAAGTGGACGCGGTAGATTATCCAACTCCAATGAAAGATAGATGCTTCCTTGAATTAGGCTACTTCCCTTTAGTTACTAATAGAAGTTTGCTATTTGTCTTCTTTGAGTACTTTGGATAAGATTATTTCCATTTGATGACACAGTTCAATCCATTGAAAAGAAAGGAAAGGAACAAAAAAAACAGAAAAGAAAACTGATGAGGTGGTTTTCAATTCAAACAAATAGATATTGTGCAATATAAAACTGAGAAGGACTAAAAAAATAGTTGATGATCAAAACAATAATATCTTTATTTGGCAAATAAGGAAAGCAACAGTTTCTTTTTTTGGCAATGAATAAGGTCGGTTAAGCCACCTATGCAAAAAAAAATTGGGATTTGATTTGTAGGTCTCCACCGACACTTTTATCCTCCTCTCTGTTCTCGTTCTCTCCAATGGTTGCTGTTAAATTATTGATATTAATTATTAATTTTAAAAATTAGAGTTGTTAAAAATATATAATCAATTTATTCAAGACATACAGGCACATAATATTTACGGATTTCGATTATGACTTGATCTAATCAGGCTTCCTCCATTTCGAATATGATTCGGCCCAATATGATCTCCCGTCATATTGTAACTCACCCAACTAGACCAATTCACTTAAACAATACAAACATAGTCACACAGCGGCCATGAATCTCGATTCTGACTCGATCCAACCAGTTTTCTGCCACTTCGAATATAACTCGATCATGCAGCATACGCGAATTAAACCTGTAACCTCTGACTCTGATACTACTTGTTAGGTTATTGACACTAACTATTAATTCTAAAAACTCGAGCTATTAGAAATATATAATAAATTTATTTAAAACAAACAGATATGACACATACAGATTTCTTTTCTAACTCAGTCCAACCTTCCACCATTTTGAATATGACTCAGTCCAACTCAGCCTCATGTCATTTCGAACGTGACTTGAATCAATCTAACCTTCCGTCACATCACAAAATATCGGCCTCATTAAGCCAATAGTTCAACACATTAGGATTAAAAAAAGAGTCATTTGATTAGGAATTAGTTACGCAAACTAATTTGACAAAAAGGTTATTAACTTAATTTTTACTGATATAGTAGGCATTTTGACAAAAGAGGCATGTTTAATTAGAACAACCCATCAATGTTCTTGACTTAATTAGAAAAATTTATAAGCTAACAAAAATCGAATAAAAGTTAGGGACCAGCAGTGTAGTTAATCCTGAAAATGCTTAGGCGCTAATACTTGGAAGCTATTGCACAAAACAAAAACTGCTTAAAAACAAGAAAAATAAGAAAAAAATAGCTTTATATAAATTATGCTGTTTTCTATGAAATTAAGTAAGTTAATTATTTTGATTTAAATTTTCAATAAAATAGCTTCAATCACCTTTGACCGATTTGAGTAGTGTCATTAGCAACATTATAAAGAAGAATGCTTGTAGAGACGGTTTTTAGTTACATAAAAACGGTTTAAATCGCCTCTAAGCTCATAGAGCTACGGTGCTAACGGTCCCCTCTACAGTTTGTAGACGCGCCTCTACATTATAGAGGTGGTTTGGACAACCAGCGGGGAATACTGAAGACGGGTCCGCCAGTGACAGTTGTGACCACTGCATTAATATTTTTTATTTAATTTTTTATATTTATTTTTGATTTTATAATAATATAAAGACGGTTTAAATTGTCTTTATGAATGTTGTACCGTATAGACAATGTTGTACCGTAGAGACGTTTAAATCACCTTTATTGATATTATTTTATAGAATTAATTTAAATCACCTCTATGCAAAATCATCTTTACTAATATAGAGTTTTTAGAGGCGGTTTAACCGACTTCTACATATAAGCAAATTTTCATTACGAATAGACGGTTTGAACTGTCACTATGTGAAAAATAGTATGAAAAATTATGTTAAAATAATTATTTTAAACGGTATTTATACACATAACATTATAAATTCATTGACAATTATATCAAATGTAACATTTAATCTAAAATATACACTAACAACACAAAAAATAAAATAATTCTCAATAAAAAGCAAAAAATATTCTCAAAAATTTTATAATTCAAGAAAATATATAATCCAAAACACATAACATAATTCAATATTTATCATAAAGGGTAACAATGCAGTAATAAAAAATGTTTAAACACTTATCAACATTTGAGTTGTCAAGCGTCTGCAAAAATTTAAATTATTTTTTAATATTCTTTATTTGTGGACTCATGACTTACATTAGATGAATGATTATTTTGAGAAAGTGCATCAATCATATTAGTTTTTGCCATCAACAATCTAAAAAAATATCAAACAATATAAAAAATATTATTAGCTATATGAAAGCTCAATAATATATATAGTAGGCCCCTTGAGTTTAATAGGTGGTTGGAAACATAGTAAAATCTAACGGATGAAAATGATCAAAGGGTAGAAAACTTGATAGCACCAAATATTTGGTGCTATCGATAGCATAGTAATCGACTCTCTATATATATATAATTTGTGATTAATTTAGCATATGTGAGAATTGAGAAATCTATCTAATAAAAGTGTTTTTAGCTAATCTACTTCCTCTCGCATCTCTTGTATCTCTTCTTTTAGCCTTTTAACTTTCTCTGATTATCTTCTTTTGATTTGCTTGTTATAGATAAATTTATATATTTCACGCCATAATATGTTCTTAGCGTACGTCACAATCCTAAGCCTTTCACACGTTTATTATGTTCAGAACTCATGGCATCTAGAAAGACTTCATCCATTAGCTTATTCGTGTCGAATTAGGAACCTTATGAGAGTCTAATCAATGTTAAATATGACTTTATGATAGAAAATTATACTCATCAAATTTTTTTCCGTATCCTTATTCACAAAATTTCTATTCTTTTTCTTATAAGTTTCCTCCCAAAAAGTAAGCCAATCAGATTTTTTTTGCCAAGAATAATTTTTAATAATTATAAATAATAATTTCTAAGTTATAAAAATACATGACATATTACTTAAGATAAAAAAAAATTAAATATTATCGAGTTATTATTATTTCGTTTAGCTTTCTTGTATAACTTTTTCTTTTCGAAGTGTGGGTAATCTTTATCATTTTTGTAGAAGTTGAATTAACTTTATAATGTTTCTTTATAAAAAAAAATGTGTTAAACAAATGAATAATACACTATCAATAATATTATTATAAAATTAAAATTTTTATATTTTACTTTTTTCGCTGGACCAATATATTATTAAACTAGTCCATTAATCTCTAATCATACATGTTGGTACATTTTTAATTAATTTTTGAATTGATTTGTCTGAAAAGAATTCATATTTATAATCTTTTCACTTTTTGTTCAATAATGCCAACCCTCAATATCTCGTTTTCTCTCAAAATATCTAAATTTTCTGTAATCATCAAATAAAAAATTTACTATTAAAAATTTATTCTAATTATAAAAAGTATATAAATATATAATAAAAAAAATAATGAGTAAAAATAAAAAAATCTCAATATATTTTAACATTTTTTGTTTTGAATGGATTTAAAAATTTGATTATTCTATTTTGACTATTACTCCTAAAAATAATTTAAGAACAGATTCCGCACAACTACGACATTGTTGGGTGGGGGGGGGGGCCTATCGGGGGTGCTACCACATCAAGGGTGAGGGGGACGATCAAAAATTTAAACTCTGAATTCAATTCAAAAATTTAATTCAAAAAAAAAATATATTTTTTTTATAATATTTTAAAATATATTATATTAAATTTAATTTTTTAAAATAAAAATTTAAATATAATATCAAATATTTATATACATATATATATATAATGTAAAATTAATTCGGATTTATATACACATATATTATATAACGTAAAATTAATTCGGATTCGGGTCATGCTCGGGTTCGGATTCGGGTCGGGTACAATTCAAATTCATATCTAAATTGAAATTCGTCGTATTTTTATTTTTTATATTCATATCTGAATTCATATTCGTTTAATATTAAATAAATTTATTTTGTTCGGATTCGAATTCGAATAAAATTTCGACTATCGTTCGTACATTGACATCCCTACTTATGGACGTGGTTCGACTATATATATTTGAAGGCACTACTTGACACAACTTTCAACTGGCCTAATTAATTTCTTTCTTAATTAATTTCTTTCGACTGGCCTAATTAATATATACTTGTTTTAATTAATTAAGACTAAAATTCTAACTTGTAAACTACGAATTTTTAGCCTAAGTTTTCTTAGTTTTGTGATATCGAGTTAGTAGTACAAAAGAACTTTAATTTATAGCTTACTATAAAAATAAAGAAAATAAAAAAAAAAACGTTTATAGAGGCAGTTGTTACAATTATAAAAATTTGCTTCTATGTAAGTTTTTTTTTTTTTTTTTTTTTTTTTTTTTTTTTTTTTTTTTTTTTTTTTTTTTTCAAATTCTAAATATCCCAAATCCTATCGAGCGAAAACTCTCTCTCCCCTAAACCTCTTCCCTCTCCATCCCTAATCCTCCAGCTGGTCTGCACCATCACCAAGCTAAGGCCCCCCTCCCTCTCCCAAGAATTTTTGATCGGTTTTGAATTTGGATATGAATTTTTAGAATTCGTCGGATTTGGTAGTTAGATTTTGATTCGGATTCGAATTCGAATTCGAATTTTTAAAAATTCATTCCGAATTCAATCCGTTGACATCCTAAACAGAAGCTAATTAAAAAAGTTAATTAAAACATCCCATGCAGTTGAATTAATTCATCAACGACCCATATATATATCCTGTTGTCTGTTGTCTGTTGATCTATGTGGACATCCTACCTGTCGTACCTACCTTGTCGTACATATACTCATATATAGACACACGTAGGACGTTTACATCCTTTTCACATGCTCGGTGGAGATACAAACTCACAACTGTACTTATACGAGAATAAATGAATTTAAAATCAGCTATGATATTATATTATTCAAATGATCAAAATTAATAATTTATAAAAAAAATATTTTGCGAACGACGAAATGCGCTCTGACACTGCATGTGGAACCACCACCACTACACCTGATTCTCTTCCAGTAAATCTTCTCCATTGCAGGACATTGTATGTAGTCTTAAAAAACATGATACTTTTTCACATGGGTGCCAAGGAGCCATTTATCTTCTTACGTACTGTAGTAGTAGGTAGAAGTTGGCGGACCACTACACTTTGTAATTATTTGCCTCGACTATTGCGGGATCAACTGCTTCATGTGCTCCATTATTTCCTCCTTGAATTTTACTGGTTTTAGTAGCTTTGGATAAGGTGAGATAACCAGCACATTGGATTGCTCAAAGTGTCGGGGGTTGTGGACGTTGGGTGTGTTTAGTTATACATGAATGAGAGAGAGAGGGAGAGAGCGAGTGAGAGTGAGAGTGAGAGTGAGAGAGTGACGTGGTACCAAAAAAAAATTGATGGAGATATATCGATGAAGCCATGGACATGAATTTATGTCATTATATGGCAAAATTGAAAAAAAAAATATTAAATTTAGAGCCCCTTGGAACAGAAAAAGCTTAAGACTTACTGATTTTTATATAATATTATTAATTAGTTTGTTCTGATAGAAAATTATCAAGAATTAATCTTAACATGATGCATCATCCATTATTTATTTGTTTTCAATGAGAGCTAGCTCATTACATAATGTGTTAATTAGTAAGATTGTTTATGAATCATTTTTCATTAGATTAATCAATATTAGAACAGTAAATCAGTAGTCTTAATTCTTAAAAAATCTCTGAAATTGTTAGTTCAAATTATCATATCTATCGTAAATGTTTCTGGTGGAATCTCTGTTCTTATTTTTTTCTATCTTTGATTAGTACAACACACGTTAATTAAGGTGGTTAAACCTAGCTATTTATTTGTTTGATGAGAGGTGGCTCATTTTGATTGACATGGTGCATTAATTAATTAAGAACATCGTGTTTTCGAAGGTATAACTCATGCGATGCATGCCACAAATTTTTTTTTGAATTAACCACACTTTCACTATAGATTATAATATCATTTATAATTTGATGATTAATTTACTATCAGAGCACTAATGAAAGCCAACCATAAGAATATTCAACAATTTTTCTCTGCATCACAAGTTCAAAATCGCACCTGCTGCATGCCTCTTCTAGAACTTGAAAGATCATTTCGATGATAAAATGATCATTTTTTTTGTTGAATAATTTAGTTTATTGAAAATGATTGAAATTAAAAGCATAAAACGAAAAATAATTGGAGTGGCACTTCTTTTGTTATTTTCTCTATTTTTTTGGTGCTCTCTTTGATCAGCTACTAAATAAGCTTCATACAATGCATTCTCGATCCTAACGTATGAATGACAAATCGAAGTTCCTTTGAATCCTTACTAAAAAACACAAATCAAAATTAACGAATGATGGAGCCAAGGTCACGGAAGAATCTCCCGGAAGATTCTTCATTATTCGATGTTTCAATCATGTTACTGTTCGTACGTGCTCGCACAGGCGCACTTCAAAAGTTCAAACCCCCTATACATATATACATGCACCCAAAAAAAAAAAAAAAAAAAAAAAAAACTGAGATGCTAAACCGTGGACGTACGGGGTCTATGGGAGGATTTGGTTCGTTGGATGCTGTGTAGCAGTGTTGGGCAAACAACCGGACAAAATGAGGGCTCGGCGGAGCATTGACTCAAAGCACCTGCCGTTGACCGTTAGGCCCAGACAAAATGTCGTGTTCAGTGGGGCCCAGACCTGGTTTCCAATTGGGCCGCATTTGATGCTAATGGACAAAAATGCCCGGTATTTAAGGCCCGGTATTATAATGCATTTTAACAGGCACCGGTTCATGCACTGTAATAAAGTTAATATTTAAGAATGCTTATCTGTATATTTAATAATATTTAAAAGCGTCTCAATATATTCTAGTGTCGCGTTTGAAAGCGTTGATTAAAGCGCTGTTAAATAAAGAGTTGTTACGTATATACCGACGCTTATGACAAGCATCGGTAAAATATATGGTGGCGCTTTAAATTAAGCGTCAGAATTTTTTAAAATCCTGACGCTTTAGAATGTCGAAAAATTAAAAATAATAATAAACTTTATTATTTAATTAATTAGTTTAATATAATAAATAATTCATATGATGACGTTTTTGAAGTGTCGGCACTTTATATTAAACTTTTTTTTGTAGTAACGGAAAGGAAATGGTGTGTAATGTTGTTATTAATAAAATATCATGTTTTCATTTTTTAGGGGAATTTTTCTTTTCTGCAGAAAACTAATACTATATATATATATATATTATTATATATTTATTTTTGAGAGTAGAGAGAGAGAGAGAGAAGAGAAGAGAGAGAGAGAGTTGGTGGAATGATATTGATAGACCAACCCAACTTTGCCATATAGTCCTTATCGCATTGAGATTCGTGCAAGTCCTTTAATTAAAAGAAAAGCTTTTTTTTTTTTACTTTTTTTTTTTTCTTTTCTTTTTTCTTTTTTTTCATTAAAGAGCCTCCACGAATCTCAATGCGATCCAAGGGCTACAAAATGGGTGGCAAAGTTGGGTTGGTGCTATCAATAGCATTCCAGCCCAACTCTATATATATATATATATATATTCAGAGAAATGTAGAGAAATTCATTAGCTACAAGTTTGTGTTAACAGGGCTCAATAATTGTAGAGGCTTGGCCCATAACTCGGCCCAGGCCTAGTAAGAAAAAATAGTCCTTTTACTACTATAGTTTACTACTTTTTTTCTTAAAAAAAAATTGTGTATTTTTTAAAAAATTATAGAGAAAGAATAGAACGATCCAAAATCTAATAGATACTGATGGAAGTTTTAATTGAATAGTTAGTATTTACTATTTATTTATGGATTAAAAATATATTTAATTTTTTACTGCATGACAATAGACTCAGTAGACTAATAAGGTAAGTTGGATGAGCCTAATAAGTAGAGTGTGGTTGCAATTCACAATAAACCTAACGGCAAGAGCTTCAATAATAAACCTAACGTTCATGTGAATTAAGTACGGTCGAGATCCGTGAGTGTTGTGTCTTTACGTTTTAAGTGAATTAATTACGTATTTTTAATGGTTCAAAATTTTGAAATTAATGGTTGGTGCAACAATCGACAGTTACTTCAATTTATGAAAAAAAAATATTATACTTCACAGATTGAATAGTAAATTAGAATAATCAAAGAAATTTAATAGAAATTGTAGGACTTTTTTTTTTTAATTTTTTTTTTTAATGCTCAAAGTTATTCCTAGAGTGGGTATTTCAATTTACTACCAAAAAAAAAAAAAGAAAAAAAGAGTTAAAACGTATACTATTGACATGGAATAATAATTACGGTGAGGGATTATATTTCTTAGTTGCCTATTGTCTTTTTTTTTGTAATCTATTTAATTTGATGCTTGATGGCTATAAATGCATTTCTCTTGCTTTTTCTTTATTTATTTTTCCAAAATCGTCACAATAATTTTTGTATTGGAGATTACCGAATTATACCATCATTTGGTGCTTCATGCACTAAAAAGAAAAAAAAGAAAAAAAAGAAGCATTTTTTTGTGAGTACAAAAGCAAACTCATAAAATAAATATCAATACTTTCATTATCAACGTTCTTAGCGTAAGCGGTAAAAAATTTGATAATTGATATCCGAATTTGAAGTATAATTATTTTATATTTTTAGTTAAATTTATTTTAAAAATAGACGAAGTGAATAGCATGCTACCTTTAAAAAAAAAAAAAAAAAAACCAGTTTCGTTAATAAACCAAAAGAAAGCAAACAGGAGGGGAAAATAAAAATAAAAATCTCTTGTTCAAACCACTGGAAAATGATAATGGCCCAAACATACGAAACACTTATATATACATTTAAAACCTTCGAAATAACCTCTAAACATTAGATAGAAAACTACTCAAACAAAGATAACTAAACGTCAAGTAGTTAATAATCTTACTTTGAGAACTTCATGATGTTATCATTCTCACACCCAAGAGAGTGCAAAGGGAACCTCTCCATTGATGAGCCCATCTCCATGAGTTGATGAGATGGTGTAGTGTTGAGCTTTCCATTAAATAACTGATCTAACTGTTGGTGTGAAGCAAGGAGCTTGTCTAATATGGACCAATCCCCATTGCTGAACCTCTCTTGTGGAAGAAGATGATGTTGGTTACTACTTGCCCCGCCATTTGTGAGCTTCATTAGGTTGTGAGAGCACTCGATGTCTAGTGAGTTCATGGAGACTTGTTGAGGCATGAAAGACGGGAGTGGCGAGGATTCGGAGCTCAGAAGTTGTGGGAGATGCATCGAGGCGTCGAAGGTGAAGTCGCACGGCATGTTGAAGTTGTGTTTCGGATCGAGTAGGGCAGACCGCGTTGGTCGCGATGGATTTGGTTCATCGTCTTCGAGTATCGCTTCGGGGGGAATGCCTCTTTGATGGTTCTTCTTCTTGAATACCCTGCATACCACCCATCCTTCTTCCTGTATTGCAAAGAAGTGAAGGTCACTTTTTAATATGTATCATAGCAAATTTGAATTGATGCATGTAAATCTATATCCTTAAGATTTTCTTCAAAAATAAAAGAAAGAAATATATGATAGCTTATAAGAAGATTCTTGAATTGATGTTGCCAATAATGCTTCATACATTAGACCAAAAAGAGAGAAGTTCACAGTGCAAAATAGAGAATCATATAATAGACCATTATTACACCATGTTATAGCTAAGGTTATACGCTCATGCCCTATACATGCATGGTTTAGGTTTTCTTATTTTGGAACAGTGATTATCGAGAACTTATGGTATAAAATAACTCTGGCCATTGAATTTATAAGATCCAATCGACCCCTTATTTTAATTTTACACCAAGAATAAGCTCCACAAAACTAACATGCATTTTGTTCTTTCACAATGTTCTTAATCATCATCAACCTGCAAAAGAAAAGGTATTAAAAAAAAAAAAAAAACTCAAAAAGGCAAAAGGGAAAAAAGAAAAAAAAAAAAAAAAAAAAAAAAAAAAAGGGAGAGGAACTAAAGGCTACAGACAGCTAGGGTTGCATACCAGGACCTCCATGATTTCATCGTCGAGGCGGTACTCATGCATGATCCAGTCGGTCTTCTGGCCGTGAGGGGCTCTCCCTGTGTAGAAGACTAGGGTTTTTCTCATGCCGATTCTATTCGAGTTGCCGAGGTGGATAGCCTTGTCCCGCCCCGTGGCCTTCCAGAATCCGGCGATGGTTGCTCTGTTGGTCCGCGTTCCTGTCGGATATTTCTTGTCCTTGTGGCTGAAGAAGTACCATTCATTTTGAGGTCCTGTACCAATTCTACACTTATCTGCATGGGGTCAGTGAAAAAATAATTAGCTAGAGATTAATATGCATCGGAGTTAAAGTTCAACAAACCCTGGAAAGTAGGTTTAATTCTTTGTAAATTTATCAAAAAACAAAAGAAGGTTTTTCAATATGAAGGATAACAAATTAACCCTAAAATTCGGATTAGTACTACTCTTTCATATGTAGGCTGGTAACTAAAAGGAGAATTGGGAACCTGTCCATTAATTTGGATCCAACCTTTACACCTCTTCAAGTGTTCAATATACTTTTTCGAAAGGTATATCTAGTGTTCAGTATAATTCACTCAGAGAAAAAAAAAAAAAAAAAAAAGAGGTTCTATATACAACAAAAAGGCATCTAAAAGAGGAGAAACCAAGAACAAATATATATAATCTAACCTTTGAGATCCCACGGCTCAAGCTTGTTGATATCGATAACGCGTATGACGTCGAGATCGATAGCTTCAAAGGCCACCTTCTTCCTCAGATAATAGTGAAGGAGCTCCTCGTCCGTCGGGTGAAAACGGAATCCCGGCGGTACTGTTACTGTTCCGTTGCACGGATGCATGCTTGCTTGCTCTAAGATCTGAGAAGTAGATCATGTTGGTAGTGAAAGAAACTAAAGGAAAGATACAAATTAAGTATCTATGGAAATGATGTAAAGAGTGTGTATATGGAGATAGAAGTATATGTATAATGCAAGCTTAATTTGTAGGATAATTATTTACTTCTAACGTTCTTGATTTCCACATAAAACTTGGTGATCAACAAACTACGAAGAACTCAGAAGGAACACAAACCTTGGAACCAGAAGCGACTAAAGGGGCTCTCTCGCTTTTCAGAAGCCGCAGCAAAAGACAACCAAGAGGAGCCAAAAGGCAAAGGAACCTGATAGCTTGTTGTACAAGAAGATGGGTTATAAGGGGGGAGAAGCTAGGGTTACGATAATATTGGTACACACTGAGAACGAAAACCCAATCAATATTAAAATAATGTTAATAATAAAAGCGAGAAGATAACTAGCAGTAATATATATATTATGGCTAAGATCTGTTTGGCCATACTATACTATACGTATAATGCTATTTGATGAAGTGCTATCTGAATAATTTTATTAAAAAAAAATCATATTACAATACTCCAACAGTTCTTTTTTAAAGCCAAATTAATTAAAAAGCACATAGATCAGACTCAGAATTTTATTTTTGGTTATTGCTGCAGTAGAACTCTACTTAAAAAAAAAAAAAAAAAAAAAAAAAAAAAAAAAAAACTATGCGGCAAATTAAAACTGTTGATGTTAAAAGCAGAAGCTAAAGAACCAAACAGGCCTAATTATTATGTGTATAATATAATAGGGTTACATTCAGAGTGCATGGATTTTGGACTGTTCTGGAGAATCCAAAGAGAAGAAGGGGAGAGTTGTCTTTTGAATAGGGAACCTGCCTGAAAATCGCCTCATAAGAAGTAAGGAGATGTCTCTATACCTGCCAAGGCAAAAATAGAAGGGAATCAAATATATTGGTCAATCATATTCAGTGCCCTAAACTTTTCATGTGAGGGCTCATGAGTCAGAGGGAATTAATGAGGGAATTAAAAGCCTTCTCATTCCATATTCCCATACCCCATACATCTCTATTCCTCTTCTATTCCCTGCAAGGTTTGTTTTTTTATTCAATTTTTTTATTAATTAGTTCTTCTATGAATCAAGTTGATTGGGCTTTATATTAATTTTAAATTCTCCTAGTAAGGATCTATGAAAATTTCCAATGTACCCACTTGCGTAAACATCACTAGCTAGCTAGTTAAGTTGAAGTCAATTTTACTGTTTTTTTTTTTTTTTTTTAAAACAAGGAGATGTACCGTTTTGCCCCTATGGCTCTCTCCTTCAATTCATGCAAAGTGTTGCAGCTTAATTTATCAATTACATTAGTAGTAAAGTTCGAATAGTATATTTATTATCAGCTAAACCAACAATCATCATCCTCCTCCTCCTCATCATCATCAATTGCATTATTTTAGAAACTAAATATCGAAATCATCACATAAAATTAGCTTTAATAGCTCACATGTACACTTAGTTGTTATGATATAAAATAGATATAGTTAGTGGATTTTTGTAAAAAACATAAATTCCAATGTTGTTGTTGACTATACAATATTAATTAACATACTGTTTTCTAGCAATTTAATTATTTGAAGTAATTAGTTATTACACATAGTGTTAAACTAATCCAGATATGAAAAAAATGTTGAATATGAGCTACTATATATAGTTCTTTTTATATATATAGTATATATTATGAAAGATAGTATGATAATTTTATGCTGAAATAATGTTAAGAGAATAAGCAATCTTATGATTTTATGTAAGGTAAGAATTTTTAATCGAATGCATTACTATATGAAATATGTGGCAGCTAGCTAGAGTAAAGGCTTTCTCCCACGTATAACAATGGTTCTTGATACGTTTCCACATACTTAGAAAAGGTGGAGACACAGTTATATAAATAGTTAAAAAAAGAAGTAAAAAAAAAAAAAAAAAAAAAAGGGGGGGAAACCCAGCAATGAGGTAAGAGGGGTAAAAATGAGACAAGTGATATATATATATATATATATATATATATATATATATATATATATATATATATATAAAGATGCACGTGGTGAGGATTCGGCAACAGCACTCCTCCGCTCCCCCGCCTTCGAGGCCGCCTCGGCGCGCTTAAACAATTTGTATTAATTAATTAATTAATTACTCACCACCGAAGGGATTCTCACGCTATCTCTCTCTCTCTCCTCAATCAAAATATATACATTGATGCATGGTCAACACCAAGGGACCCTTTAATTTAATTACTTGATCGGGTGCATTAGAGAAATACGCATGATTTCTATAACACACGTAAGCCATGTATACTATTAATTTGATACATTATTTAGTCAAGTGACTATATATATATAAAATTTTACAAAAAATTATAATATAATATTAAAATTTTAGATTAAAAATATTATTATTATTGTAGATAATATAAAAAAATTATTAAAATTTTATTTGATTTAAATATTTTTATACTATTAAACATGTAAACGCACATATTAATCATTAAAATTATTGATTTTGAATCATTTTTATCAATAGATAAGTTATATAAAAAATTTATAAAATTTATTTTTTAAATATTTCAAATAAATCAGATCAAGTTTAATAAAGGGGATCGTCGATTCGGAAGTTCCATAATCGAGAACGACTTAGGAGCATGGAGGCCTCCATACTTCTAATAGTATACAAGTCCTACTATATATATATATATAAAGAGAGTCCGACTATTATATTTGTATAACACCAAGTAATTCATGCTCGTAAATTTTCTACCGTTAAATCTATCACTTTGATTAATTTTATTTCTTAGATCAATAATATTCCACTAAACACTCACTTAATCCAAGGGGCCCACTATCATTCTAGTCACACATCTTTTCATTCAAGAGCTAAAAATCTATAAGTACCAATAACTTATACTTTTAAAAATATAAAAGTTTAATTTATATATATATATATATATATATATATATATATATATATATATATATATATATATATAGTAGAGCTTATATACTTTTAAAAGTATAAGACAATTCAAACTTGTAAATTTTTTACCATTGAATTTGTATTAGGATTAGTCTTTTGTAAAGTCAACTAAAAAGAGAGAAAGATAAAGTAAAATTACAAATCTCAATACAAATTCAATAATAAAAAAATTCACAAGCATCAATATATTATTTTTAAAAAATATATATAAGTTATACTCTCTCTCTCTCTCTCTCCTATATATATATATATATATATATATAAGAAGATATGCAGGAGGATGCATATTTTCTTACCCATGCAGAATCCGCGCGCCTTCAATATATAGTTCAGTGGTTGCTATTACTATTGTACAATATATTCTTGAGATTGGGAATTACCATGTGTTGACAATTAACCGTTAGGCCACGTTAGTAGATTGTAAATCCTGAGTTAGATAATTTAAAATTTTAAAATATTTAAAAAATGATAATTTGATACTTTGTATTCAATAACAGGTTGCAGTTGCATTGTATATATATATATATATATTGTTTTAGAGGATGGTAGCATGCATGCTACTTGTTTTTTTTTTTTTTTTTTTTTTTTTACTAAACTTAGCTTACTTTATTACTTGGACAAGGGATGGTTGGTGATGCATTGTAAGTACTAAATATAGGAAAAATATTATTTTTGCCTAAAATTTTCAAAAAACAAATTAAGTGTAGCACTTACTGTAGAGCCTAAAATCTAATGGAAGAAAAAAAAAAAAAAAGTGCAATGCAAAAATTGAAAATAAATTCATGCTAATGAATCTCCTTCAACTCTTATCTCCTAGTTCAAAATATCTCTAATTGAGTTTTACGAAACCTAAATTAAGCCCCCTCCATTCAAGTGCTTCGAGGACCTAGCTGCTCTAGTGGCCTTAATTATAACAAAGGAAAATGTAAGTACTCTAGTGTTTGCTTAACTATTTACTTCCCTACCGACGTATGTGGAGTCTCAACAATTAGGTTCTTAAAACCAGCAGTGTTTATAATTAAACCACACGAATAGTAAAAAGCTTTTAAAATTTGTAGCCTCGAAGAGCGAAAGGAGTGGAAGAAGAATAGAAGTTTGGAGATTTGAGCCCCCTTCTTCTTCGCCTACATTTCTGTGCTCTGTCTCTTCTATCCCTCCAAAAAGATCGAGAGGTGAATTTCCTAAACTCTCCCTGATCATCTACAAATATTACTGAAATGCCCTCTCCCGAAATATAGTATATATACATCAACACCCACGTATAATATTTTGTGCATGCACCATGTTAGGTACAAGATAGTGTGACATAAGGACAATAATATGTCAAAGAAGCTAGCCAAAGTTTTCTTTTGTACTATGTGCAACCATTTTATCACTACCTCTTTTCCTATTGTCTTATTACTAGATTTAGCCTTATAATTAATTAGGAAAATTCTCGAGAGTTTGAATGCTACTATGGTTATATCTTATGGGTCAATAGCTATCTGTCACAAGGTAGGGTTTGTGGGCCATCTAATTATTTGGTTTTAACTGCATTTAGAGTTAATTTGTTTTCTCTCAAATAGTAGATGATGCTAACTTTGTAACTGCATCGCACGCCCCATTCTTTGACACAGATGGTTTTTCTTTGTAGTTTGTATTACATTTTAAACAAAGTTTGCAGATTCTGGCTAGCTAATTGTAAGAAACTTCAATTTATGATTGGATTAGATAAGTGAAACCATATGTGAGACTCTAGGGCTTTTATCACTTAGCATCAGTATACTTGAAATTAATTAGCAATAGTATGTGTGGTTGCAACATAGAATGTAGAGTAGCAATTCAACTAGCTAGCCTAATTGCTCTATATTAATTGTTTTCCCTTTCCCTGAAGCAAAAATCAGTTAAAAGTTCATATCTAAATTTTAGGAAGAAAGACCTAGAATGCCAGAACTGTTAATCCAATAGTAGGGCTGATTAAATTACCAAGAACTTTCGTAATATCACAGGAGAACGTGATTCCTTGCTTGGTGTCCAAGTATTAAACATCATCGTGATTTAGTCCTCGATTAACACAGCAAATAAATGATTGCTTCGCGCAAAAGCAGTCATTAATTAACTTCATTATCATTTTAATGATCGTGATGTAATTTGAACCTAATATGACCTTGACAGTAGTGATAGTTAGAGAAGTTACAGTGGTTTGAAAGCAACCTAAATTTCTAAAATATGTTAATATCTGCAAAGCCAGAATTTTTTAGCCCCGTATACTGCAAGGATAAATTGCAATATTTTTGGCCACAGAATACTGTGAGGACATTGAAATTTTGTGCCAAACTTGTACTTCTAGAAGAGAGAGGAAAAATCTATAGAGGCAGTTCGTAGAAATCATTGTGAATGAGAATTTGAGATCCAAGAGGGATTTCATTGTGTCAAAAAGCTTTTTTTTTCTTTTATTATTTTTTTTATGAAGTGATATCATATATTTTGCATTAGAAAGCTATGTAGATCTGTGCACCGAAGCTCGAGCATTGTCTTCGGCTTGGATCGAGTCTTGTTCTTAAGTTTTTTTTTTTTTTTTTTTTTTTTTTTTTTTTTTTTTTCGCCCTTCGCCTTTGCCGAGGCTGGCTGTCTCCCCTGTAACTAAATTTATTGTTTCTATGAATGAAGCGGCAGCATGCTGCCTTTCTCTCAAAGAAAAAAAAAGCTATGTAGATTTTCAGATAAAAGAAAATTAAATAAAAATGGTTTCAGATGTATCAATTGAACAAGTAATTTTTTTTCTTGTTTGTTGTTGCTGTTGTTGTTGTTTTATTTCCGAAGAATCTCAACAAGAGACATGACCTTCATCCATTGAACATAAAAATGTGAAGTTTAGCAATTATATCTATTATTTTTAAGATCTTGGAGGTTTATGAAGTTGAAGGAGGTGAAAAAGAGAGGCATCATTTTGCTTTATTAGTGAGTTCAATGATATCCACACAAAGGGATTCATTATATCCACACAAAGGGATGGAAAAATAATATGAAACAACTTTCAAATATCCTCTGGAACATTAATACAAGGTGTATAAAATATATGTTACGTCAAAAGCTTTGCATATGTTCATCTAACCCAAGCACAACGAAATTTCCAGTCCTGAATGGAAAGAAACTTTAATCCATATTATTCTTTTCTTTTTTTTCCTGGGGTTGGGGGGGGGGGGGGGGGGGGGGGGGGGGTGCGGTGGTAGAGAAACCATACCCTCGTGTTAAAATTAACAAAATCAGCAGTGTTTCTTTTCAAGGAACAAAATTGAAACAAAAGTTACAAAACCACTCTTGAAAAGAAACTCATCTACAAGCATGCTTGATTTTGTTTTGAGCTTGTACTGCTGCATTAAGAAGCCCCGCATACCACTTGTTAATTAGTTTGTTCTCTGAATAGCTTATTCATTCTTTTACAATGTGATACTCCTGTATCTCAATACTCTTTTGTAACTTTTGAAGAGCATGTAGGTTTTGGATACCCGAGAAATATATTTCCAAGTATATATACATGTAGTTGCGGACATTAGATATATTGATATAATCTTTTGGACTTCAACACAAAATTTTAGATTTGATTTTTCTCAGCATATGAGAGAAGGAAAAAAACAAAAAAAAACAAAAAGGAAGAAAGTTTCAGTATTCTTTTGTACGTTTTTAAGTGATTAATTAATTATGGTAACTCAGTGTGCTTGTTTGATCATGCAAGCTTTGAGACAATTGTAGAGCGCCTCATTTTTCCTAATTGAAATGGCCCTAAAAAATCTGTTACTTCAAATGCAAAGTAATTTGATTAATTTAAAAATAGAGACTAAAATGAACTGGTCTCCGATCAAGAATGGCAAGTACGTACCAACTAAATTTTTTTGAGAATGTGAGTGTCGCAAAATGCCTATGGTTCAACCATATAATTTCCTAATTTGTTCGAAAATATTTCATCGAGAAATAACGTATCCCTTTATACTAAAAGTACTAGCTAGTAAAGACATTATTTGGTGTTGGTACTGGGGTCAAATTAATATGTTCTAAAATGAATTATATAAATAAATAAATAAATTAATGTTTAGCTGCAGGTTCTATGCTTTTAACCAAATGGTTTTTATTCAAAATGATCTTAGTGTATAAATCCTTTTTTTTTTTTTTTCTTTTTTCTTACATTAGATTAAAGTAAATGCCAAGAAATAGTTAATTCAACAATTAAACACTTGGTTCACCACAAATCACTAGTACTCGTTGTTTTGCTGTGGTACTTGATGTCTCGTCCAATTGTGTTTGTGGTAAACTATGATTGCTACACGTTGAATTGAATCACCATGAGATCGACTAGTATGAACTATTGACCCATGTTTGACGCACATGTTGCGTATATTTGATATGAACAAATATGAACTTTAATCGTAATTAGCAATTAAAGCGGGAAGATTCCACCAACCCCGTGAATTTTTAATTTTTTTAATAATTTTTTTATTTAGAATTAATTAGATAAAATTTAATTTTAACTTGAAGTATATATCTTGATTGTCATACAGTCATTATAATTACTTTGTATTTATTATTAATAAGATATTAATTATGGCACATCAAATTATTAAAAATGTATAGATATTAAACACTGCTTAGCAAATATACAAAGAAGAAGGTCTCTATTAGTTGAGGGCACGGATTTCCTTTAATGAATAATTTCAATTGGCCCCTTTAAATATGCTGCAGATAGGCCTACAGAAAATTCAATCCCTCAATGGAGTTGGTGGCACAAGTACAAGCTGTCGGGAATCTAGATATCAGATTTTATAAATTTACAATTCGCTCCGATATCAATTATTATTGATCTAGTACTTTGCTCCGATATCGATTGAATTGGAATTTTACAATAGAAAAATCAAATCGAATTTTTACTGTAATCTCATCTCAATAAAAATTAAAATCGGCACAACCACAAAAAAAGAGAAAAAAACTAAATTTAAAATACATATAAAATAAGATTTATTAACTAAGAAAAAAATTATATTTTATTCTTTTTCTTTGATATAGTAATTTCAACTCAAGATCTCTTTTTGAATCTCTATTATATGCACCCATGCACAAGGTATATGCAATCAGACTAACTTTTCTTTTTTGGTAGGGACCATCTAAGAGCACAGGTACATGACATTTTTAAAAGTTTTCTACATTTTATATATATATATATATATATATATATATATATATATATATATATATATATATATATATATATATATATATATAAAGCTCCACCTAAGATGTGCCAAAATTTTAATATATATAGAAATCCTACTGTAATTAATATTAAAATTCAAATAATTTATCTCCATCAAATTTAAATATTAATTCTAATCTAATTAGAATTTGATTACAATTCTAATCAAATTCTAACACAAACCAGCAATGAATTCTCTCTCTCTTATTAATATATAAATCCAGAAATACTAACTCTATAATCAAAAGTATTGAAGTCCTATAGTGATCATTCGTCCTAAGATTGAGTCAACCTTTTTTAAATTTTGAGCATTAAAAAATAAATAAATTTGACAAAACTAAGACCAAGTTGTATGATTATTATTATTTTTTTGGATGATGCTAGGTGTACACCTCATAAGGTGTACATGCATCCTACACCCCACTCCATCCTGGAGTGGGGTGAATTTCATCCGTCACTTCGAGTGACGGGTGGAATTCACCCCACTCCAGGATAGGGTGGGGTACGTGTAGGATGTACACTTATATATATATATATATATATATATATATATATATTTTTAAGGGGGATTGAATAAGTAAGCATTGATTTATATACATCTCCTCTATATCCCTAATTCAAAACTGCAAAAAAAAATAAAAATAAAAAACCGGCTTTTTGATAGTAGCAGTTACTGGTCTATCAACTGTACCTGCCGCGCAACCGGCCGGTCAAACAAATTAAAGGCTTAAAAGCATGTGCTGGGATAAGATTCATAAGAAGCAGCTTCGATCCTCAACCAACCGTAGCTCTTTTTTGTATTCCGTACAATTCCCACGAGTTTTGACCCGCCAAAAGTCCTCTTTGGCTCGCCCCCTCCTCATTTTGACCGCTACGTACGTCACTCCCCGCCCCCTCCCCCCAATTGAGAATGTTCAAACCCGGCCTCTGATTTTCTATATATATATATAAAGCTCACGGTTCCAAATTTTGATAATAAATTGGCAAGGCTCTAGCTAGCTAGCTAGCTTGCAACAAAATAAAATGTCCAGCGGCGGAAATTCGACTGCGAAGGAGATCAAGGTGACGGTGATCGAGACGCAGTTCGTGCAGACGGACCAGGCCAACTTCAAGGCCGTCGTGCAGCAGCTGACCGGGAGGGATCAGGTGTCGGTGGCGGCCGTGCGGGTGGTGCCTCAAAGGCCACGGGTGCGCAGACGGCCCCCGTTCGGTTATGCTGGCAAAGAGGGCGGCGCGCAAGGATGGTGCGGCGAATGGCCCGCGGTGGAGGTCAAGGAGCCTTTTCTGGAGGATTTATATGCCTTGTGTGCTTCTCAAATATTCAAGTGTACATGATATGTACATTTTGTTATCGTGGAGCTCGAGCCAGAATTTTGCCTCTTTGATGTCTAGGTACGTACGTTACCAGAATTGTATGCATTTTATGCTTTTGAAATGCGTACTTGTGATTTAAATGTTCATATTAATGAAACTGGGAAATTAATTTGTTCACATGCAAAATTTTCTTCATAATTATTTGCTTATGATACATTCACGGTACCTAGCTAATGCGGTTGAATAAGTATGTGCTGTTTGATATTCAACGCATTAAATTCAAAATCTAATTATTTTAATTCTTTAGTTGAGTTTATATTTTATTGTAAATGAACGAAAACTGATGGGTGGCTTTAAATAAAAAAGGAGAAAAAACAACTTGCTTACGAAACATGACTATTGCGGCTTCTCCACTAGTTGAATCATTTCTGAGAAATCTCCTGTATTTTCCCTGCTCATAGCTCCTGCAAGGCTAAATTCTCAGCATCTATTTATTATTTTACGTGCATGCATGTATTTACTAGGTTCGCTGCATGATGTGAACCCAACGAAAAAGAAAAAGAAAAAGAAAAAATAAAAGCTTTTTCACGGTTGCGATCTAAAAGGCCAAAGGCATTATTAATGCCCTCTGAAAGATATGTTCTTACTAATTTTCGTGGTTTTGTGTGGGTGGTGTGCGCGCGCGCGCACGGATAAAAGCTATTACAGTGACCTAATGTATTAGCACAAAGCATACATATAGATTCACATGAAAGGCTTTGAAGGAAAGCTAGAAAGATTACTAAGAAGATCAAAAATCAAACTTAACTAACATATTATCATGTTTCTAGCAAGGCACGAGTAAGTCCAAACCGTAGCTAAGTGAGATTGACGAGAAAGGATTGAACGGACGTGATTATTAAGCGAAGCGATCGAGAGAGCCCCGGGTGAGATTCCCAATGGCTGGCACAGAAATATTTTTAGGAAAACGAGTGATAAACGATCACAATTTTCCACTAAGTTGAATGTATATTAACATTAGAATTTAGGCGTCTACACGATAAAGCCTGTTTTTTCCACTTTTTTAGTCTTATCACATCTTCATTTTCTTTTTTAACTAAAAACTTATAAAGATTGTCTAAATGCTAGAACTGGTTGGGTGCAAAATTACATCAAACTTTTGGGCATACTAACAGTGTCTCTTCATTTTTGTTGGATAATTTTATAGTTCTTGAAGTGTATTCTCAAGAGTCACAATTGTTAGTTCCCTTCAAGCAGTGTTGACGTGAATGTGATACAGCAGTTGGAAAGCATTTACAATAACCCTAAATTGCTGTAGTTCCGTTATTTTCACAATTGCACCTCCAACCAAACATCGGTGAGTATTATTTATTTAAAGACGACCAGAGCACTCAAACAGGCCAGGTCAAATTTCTCACCTTCTAGTACAAAGCATCCATCATCGATACCAAGACGATGCGGAGGCGAGGGAGATGCGTCAAAAAGATTTATTATAAGCTCTCTTCAAAGACGAGGAGAAACGCCTGATACAGATAAAGCACTTTCTAGCAGCTGTATCCCTGCTGCTATAAATCACATGAAGACCAGACTCCTGGCGAGGTCGAGTGCTTTTTCCCGGCCCAAGAACTCTTCAACAATGGCCAGAGAGAATTCCATTGCAGTACCGGGACCTCTACTAGTAATCAAGTTCCCATCAACCACAATCCTATTCTCGCACTCGCTCTGATCGGAAAGTTTGTCACACATGGGTGGAAATGCTGTCGCTTTCTTACCCTACAAATTAGGAAATTTTGTGAAAATTTGAAAAAAATACGATAACTGTGCTTTTCATAAATAGCCAGGATTTCTTCAGCTAATGATAGAAGCTGCTACCTTAAGCAAGCCATGGGGCTCGAGGGCTATAGCTGGGGAAGCACATATAGCCCCGTAAAGCTTATTTGATTCCGCCTGCTTTTTGAGCAAATTGATAAGTGTCTCTGAATTTGCAAAGGTGTTAGCACCACCAAGACCACCCTGTGAATGAGCAATGGACGGTGAAATATTGCGGTATAAAATATTGCATAGAAGTAGGTTAAAGTTGAAAATGGCGACTTAACAACTTACCGGCAAGACAATAAGGTCATATTGCTGCTTACTAGCATCATGCAACTGTGTATCAGCGACTACTTTCACTTTCCTGGATGCCACAATTTCTAATTTGTCTCCGACTGATGCAACCGTAACATTAGCTTTTGCTCTCCGCAGAATGTCGATGATCATAACAGCCTCCATCTCCTCTGAGCCATTAGCAATTGGCACAAGGATCTAGGAAACAGATAGAGCATAATGTGAAATAAAGCAGCGTATCATTCCAAGCTAAACCAGAATAACCAACACAAAGGTGAAGAGTGACAATCGGGAGTACTTCAACAGAATAACAAACTTCCACATCAAAGAATATTCAATAAACATTTTACAGAAAGAACAATAATAATGCATTTATCTTTAAGGGTATTTCGTAACACGCCACTTTAATAATTGTCTCTGATTTGATTTCACTATTTTCACTCATAGCCAATGAGGAGTAGCTGTGCACCTAGAACTAAATTTCTGCAGCATACAATAAATAGCTAGTTACTTGATTTTTCAAACATTAACAACCAAGAATAAAACTAAAAGGCCTAATCCTTTACAAGACTATATTACAAGATTCAACTATCAAATATTCTCACGACAAAAGCCAAAAATCAGGTGTGAAAATACCGAAAGAGCATCAGTAAGAGAAAAAAAATAAAGCACACAAATAATAAACATGGTTCGGCGACCAGCTTACGTTCACGGACGAAGACGGAGCAGAGAATTTTATTTTTGACAAAAGTAGAATATAAAAGCTGCCTCTTTAGTCTTTACAAAAACCCTAGCCCTCAGAACAACCATGCTCCCTCTCATCCACCACACCAATCCACAAAATAAAGGGTACATTTATATCAGTCGCTAAATCCCAACACAATTAGGAATAAAATCTGATAAAATTAGAATTATTCCTAATTTAACTAAATAAATGGGTCAACCAAATCAAAATAGGGTTAGAAAAAACTTGCGGCATAAGAATTCGAGACATATCTAACAAATATGATTTGTGTGTTTCAAAAAACAGACTAGCTTTCAAACTCCAAATACGAAGGAATGAATATTACAATAAATTCACACCATACTTTTGAGCTTCAAATGAACAACAGCCGAACATGAAATTAGTATAGAATAGTAAGTATCGTAACTCTTGGAGCTACGAAAAAGTGGGAGATAGACTGAATTTGGATGCAGGTAGTTTATAAACTAATGATTGACAAGATGTAACATCCAAATAGATGAATAAAGCTTTTCTGCCAAGTTCGCGCAGGGAAAAAGATAAATCCACAAAAGGAAAAAAAAAAAACAACAACAATATCTTAAAGAGGAAAAGGAAAACATATTTTGAAATGCAGAAGGAGATTTTCACCGCTTACATTAGGTGTTCCATTATATTTCCATTCCACAGGGTTCAGCTTTTTAATGGTGAACTCAACTCCATGATGAGGGCGCATAACCTGAAAAGACATTCCTTGTGAGAAATTAACAAAGTTCTTCTTTTTGCTGTGTTGCAGATTTGTCAACGCAAAGTTTTTCAGCTCTTACATGCATACGATTGTTCCATATTAAGAACTAAAACATGATGGGCTATCATGAAGAATGGCACAATTGAACTAGAGCCAAGTTATTACATTGCATTTATAAGTCAACTATCATATCTTTTCCTCAGTACTGAGATTGCTTATCAATCAAACTGATTCTAATGCAGCTCAACTCATCCAGTCAAATTTCATTCCGTGATAGGAGGGGAAGGCAATGCGGTATTAGAAATGAATGCCACAATAAATTTTCCATGCCACCACAAATTTTCTTCCCAAACCTCAAAGATTTTGCAAAAAATTACATACCCTGCAACTTCAAAGCTATTGACAAATTTAACAACCAAAATGAATTCTCATATTGATTTTTAAATTGGTATCAAACTTTTCCACATTCAATAACCTAAACTAGATAAAAAAAATAAGTTACAATGATAAGTATAGAAAAGTAGAAGACAAGTTTTACCAAGGGTCCTGCAACTTCAGCTGCTTTATCTTTCCCATACAGATGTTCAATCAAAACAAGAGAGAACTCTATGGCAGTTCCTGCTCCACGGCTTGTCACAGCTTTGCCATCAACTTGTACTCTTGATTCCACCACAACAGTGTCGGAAGGAAGCTTATCCATGAAAGAAGGATAACAAGTTGCCTGTTGCAAGAAGAGGGCCTTGATTAACTCTGGGCCAATTATTGTTTATATCAATGCATCATGCAAATATACAAAAATACTGAAAAGAGAAGTGATTTTTTAGTGTTACTTCCGCAAATTGCAGCTAAGATAGATTATAATAGCAAAAACTGAATTGAAGTTCCGATAACTGGATTTTCATTCCCGCTGGGAACTAATAAGTAGCTGGGAACATAAAGTGATTAAAAATTCCACCTTTAAGCCCTTGAGCAGGCCCCATGATCCCAGGGCCACGGCCGGCGCCGCACATATCGCAGAATAAAGCCCGCCCTTCTCGGCGTGCTTCTTCACCATACTCTCTAACACACCGCAATCCCGAAGATTCGCCGACCCCGGCATCCCTCCCTGCATCAAAAACCTACTCCGATAACGAAAAATCGCCTAAAAAGATCACAAAAACCTCTTCCCAAACCCCAAATCGACACGCACGGGAAGCGAGATGAGATCGAAGGCCGAGTCGGCGCAATCGGCGACGAGAGCGTCGGCGACGAGCTTGACGCCCCAGCACGCGTCGACGCGTAGGTCCTTCTCGACGGAGGCGACAGTGACGTCGGCACCGGAGCGGCGGAGCACGTCGATGATGATCACCGCCTCCATCGGCTCCGTCCCGTTCGCGATCGGTACCAGTACCTACTCGAATCCAACAGACCCATTAGAGAGGACTCGGAGAGGAGAGAGAAGAGGGGGGGGGGGGGGGGGGGGGGATACCTTCTTCGAGGAGGGAGGAGACGCCATGGAAGAGATCGCGAAGCTCCGAGGTAGGGATCGGGGGAAGGGTCGAGAGAGGGGAGGTGGAGGGGAGAGGGTTTTGGAGAAGAAGATGAAGAGGGGGAGGCGGAGAGGGGCGAGGTGACACGTGACCATTTTGGAGTTGGAAATAAAAAAATAAAAGAAAAAAATAAAAAATAAAAAAAGTGAGCGCGAGAGTTCTCGAGCGAGCGAGCCTGAGTGCGTGCGTGCGTGCGTGCGTGGAGCCGTTGGTTTGGATTTGGGAATTGGGACATGCGACGGAGCAAAACGGTGCTCGTCCCATGCGACACCTCAAAAATTCAAAGGTATCATTTGGTTCGGAGATTAGTGAAAATTAGTAGTATCAGATATAAGTATAAAGTACAGAATAAGGGTAAAAAAATATTTGGGATGGTTCTAGGGATAAAAGATTTTGTATTTGGTATGATAATGAGGAATAAAGAGGTTAAGTTGTGTAAATTACTTTTTTACTCTCAAGATTTAATATGTGATAAAAATTGTTAAAATCTAATTAGTTCGTTTTAATTAATGAATTAAAGCTTTAAAAAAATTAAGATAAAATTAAAATCATAATCAAATTATATTTTTTAAAAATAATATTTAATTTAATATTTTTTTTCTCAAATTAAATTTAAAATTTTAAATATAAAATTTCAACATTTAAATTTTAAAATTTAAAATTATATAATATTAATTTTAAATTATAAATTTTAAACATAAAATTTTTTTAATTTTCAAATAATAACTTTTACTTTCTTCGTTTTAATTAATGGATTAAAGCCTTACAAAAATTAAGATAAAATTAAAATCAAAATCAAAATCAAAATTAAAATCAAAATCAAAATTAAATTTCAAATATATTTTATGAAAATAATATTTAATTTAACATTTTATTTGTTTAAATTAAAGTTAAAATTTCGAATATAAAATTTCAAAATTTAAAGTCTTACAAAAATTATGATAAAATCAAAATCAAAATAAAATTTCTAAAATTTTGAAAATAATATTTAATTTAATATCTAATTAAATTAAAAAGAGAGAGGAGAGAGAGGGATTTGTGATGATGAGAGTGTATTGGGAAGAAGAAAAAAAGAGAGAGGAGAGAGAAATTTGTGATGATGAGTGTATTGGGAAGAAGAGAGAAAGAGGGGAGAGAGAGTGATTTGTGATGATGAGAGTGTATTGGAAAAAGAGAAAGGAGGGGAGGAGGGGTAATTTGGTAAAAAAAAAATTTATAAAATAATGGATAAGAACTGTTATTCCAGCTTATTCTGTTTGTACTAGAACTACTGTACCTAATAGTTCCCCCTTTGTTCAATAGTGTTTGGGTACAAAGGGGGGATGTCCCCCTTTGTACCCAAACCAAACAAGGCCAAAGTGTACGAGTTTTATTTTGCATTCTTAAAATTAATATTTTATTTTTAAAATTGATTATTTGTTAGATAAAATATTATTAAAATTATGGATAAGACCTTTGCCCATTATGCCAACTCAAAATATTTGTTTTACCTTTTTTTATCAATTGCCGCTTACACTGTTACACATACGCTTTAAGAAGTGTATACACAAATACCTGCTTCTCGAGGGGTATATTTAAAAAACATTCCCGTAGGATAGCGGGTCGGATCCCTTAATTTTATCTCGGTTTCGGATACTACTACACGCCGAACCCGAATCGAATCACGTGTTATTCTCGCGACGCCGTTCCCCGTCCGTTTCCTGCTCCGCCCCGATTCTCCTACGATCGATCTCTCCGAAGGTAAAATCCGCTGCTTCAAAACATCTCCGCATGCTTCGTCTAGGGTTTTTGAATCTCACCATTTCTCATCATATGTTTCGATCGATCTTGGTATAAACTTGCTCGGTTTTGGATCTTGGTATAAACTTGCTCGGATTTGGGAGTTAGTTTCTAGCTCCATTTTGCTTTCCGTTTCCTTTTTTTTTCCCCTTAATTTTTTGATGGCTTTATCATTTGAGAGATTTGTCGTATTCCGTAGACTAGTAATAACCTGTATTATGTAGATGATGATATTTGGTTACCCAGTTCATTATTATAAGTATAAAGAAAATGATAGATTGAACTAAACGAAGGTGGAATTAATTATTACTATTACTTTTTAATCTTATAGCTGTAGTTCTATAATTAGATGGATCAATAGGAGAAAACAAAAATGAAAGACTCTTCAATGCAGTTGTAAATTCTAAAAATAGGATAATTTTGAGTACTATTGACTCTGACCCTATTTTTGAGGGAAAGGCAGCATGCTGCCGCTTCATTCATTGATGAGATGAATTTGGCTACAGGGGTCAAGACAACTGAATCTCGGAAGGAAAAAAAAAAAAAAAAAAAAAAAAAAAAAAAAAAAAAAACAAAACTCTAAGAGCAGTTGACGGCCCAGGAAGAGAACAGAGCACGTGCTTCGGAGCACAGGTGCCCCAGATTACGAGAAACCGATCTAAATCTCCTGTTGTTACGCTCCAACCAAACGGTCCACCAGACAGCCGCCAGGGCCGTGAGGTCCCCATGGCCTCTAGCAGCCCCGTTGGGGGCGCCCAATGCCCAAAGTTCGTTAACAGCTGCGCAGCAATGGGCAGCCCCGTTGTAGGGGAGCAGGAAAGTCATGAGGAAGCGAACAGCCTCGCACGAGGCGAAAAGATGGTCCGCGGATTCCATCGAGCAAGGGCAGAAGAGACAGTTGGTGTCCCCTGACCACCCCCACTTGATCAGCCTATCCATTGTAAGGACCCTGCGTCTGAGCAGAACCCAGATGAAGATTTTGACTTTCAGCGGGATTTTGATAGACCTGATATTCTGGAAGCCTCTGACACGCACGCCGGTATCCTGCAGGAAGCGATACAGGGATCGTACCGAGAAGGTTTCGGAGTTAGACCAACGCCATTTGAAAGTGTCCTTTAGATTCGACAGACGGACCTCAGATAGGTGGTCGGCTAGACTTTGAATCGAATCCCCGTCCTGGGCGTTGCTAAGAGCGGAGCCCGCGAGGGTCCTTCTCCTCTTCCAACCGCGGCGCCCAAAGCAATCAGAGACCCGATAGGCTTTGGATTGCGCCACTCCGAACAGGCGAGGGAAGAGACAGCTGAGAGATGTGTTCCCTAGCCAGATGTCTGACCAGAAGCTAGTCCAGCGCCCATTGCCGACCGATCGGGAGGTACTGCAACGGAAAAGGTCTTTCGTTCCAAGGACGCTTTTCCACCATTGAGAGAACGGTTTGAAGGTGGTACCTTCCCACAGAGGTCGCCTTCGGGTGTAGTACAACCTTTGAATCAGATGGCCCCAGGTGGTCGACTCATTGGTGAAAAAGCGCCACCACCCCTTAGCCAGCAGGGCGGTGTTTAGGTGTTCCAGGTTCAGAACCCCTAGGCCGCCGTCTCTCTTCGCCCTACATACCGTCTTCCAGCTGACAAGGCAGAGGTTCCCAGTAGTGACACTGGTGCTGCGCCAGAAGAAAGCCCTACGAAGCGAGTCGATGCGACGAATGACCCATTTGGGTGCTTTAAACACCGAAAGGAAGTAGAGGGGGAGATTTGACAGCACGGAGTTGACAAGTGTGAGTCGCCCACCCTGGGAGAGGAGTTTGGCCTGCCAACCTTCGATCCTCTTTTCGACTCTGACCCTGTTAAAACTGTTATGTGTTCACCTAAGATGAAGTTATTTATTAGGAGGTTCGAGCATCGCAACACTTTATAAACGCTGGATCAGTCCAAATAGTGAATAGTGATTAGCTTCTCATAGTCGGTGAGGCAGCATGAATTGAAACGCGGCACAACTCGAAGAGAAGTAAAATTTGACTCAGGACTTTTTTGTGAAAGATTCTACGCATAGGCTCCCATTTTGGTAATTCTTAATGGATGGTGAATCGTCTCACCATCTAGTGATAGTTTCACAGTTCAATGTTTCTAAAATTTGAATTCTCAACTCTTAGTCATCTTGTTGCGAATTGTTCAGAGGTGCTGACACTTCAAAATAAAATACCTGATGGTTCATATCAGGCTGGCTGGCAGAGCTTTAGATTCTGCCGCAAAGTTCAGACACACAAGTATGTGTGAGCTCCATATATCATTTATGCTCAGGTTTGATGAAAATTTATGCATCACTGTGGCAGTATATTTCAGGCAAAAGCTAGTGCATAAGAATAATGCCTTCCCAGAAGATAGAGACAGGTCATCAAGATGTGGTTCACGACGTGTCCATGGACTACTATGGAAAGCGCGTAGCTACGGCCTCCTCAGATATGACTATCAAGATTGTAGGTGTCGGTGGCTCCTCTCACCAGCACCTTGCTACACTGACTGGGCACGAAGGCCCTGTCTGGCAGGTTGCGTGGGCCCATCCCAAGTTTGGATCTATGCTCGCCTCTTGCGGCTACGACGGCCGCGTAATCATATGGAAGGAAGGGTCAAAGCCTGATGAGTGGGCTCAGGCCCATGCGTTCGCCGAGCACAAGTCCTCCGTCAACTCCATGGGCACCTCATGAGCTCGGCTTATGCTTGGCTTGTGGATCATCTAACGGTAACATTTCTGTTTTCACCGCTCGAGCTGACGGCGGCTGGGACATCACGCGGATTGATCAGGCCCACCCGGTCGGAGTAACCTCAGTCTCGTGGGCCCCATCAATGGCACCGGGCTCCCTAGTTGGGTCGGGCCAATTTGATTATGTTTAGAAGAAGCTCACGTCCGGTGGTTGTGACAATACTGTTAAAGTGTGGAAACTCTATAATGGTTGTTGGAAGATGGACTATTTTCCGGCCCTCCAAATGCATACTGATTGGGTTAGAGATGTAGCTTGGGCGCCAAATCTCGGTCTTCCTAAATCTACGATTGCTAGTGCTTCTCAGGATGGAACAGTGGTTATTTGGACAGTGGTTAAGGAAGGAGATCAATGGAAGGGTAGGGTTCTGAATGATTTCAATGCTCCGGTGTGGAGGTTGTCGTGGTCATTTGCGGGTAATATATTGGCGGTGGCTGATGGGAACAATAATGTAACGCAGTGGAAAGAGGCCGTGGATGGGGAATGGCAGCAGGTGACGGCCGTCGATCCCTAGACATCTCCGGTCTGTTTAGCTCTCCTTTTTTCTTTTCTTTACAAATAGTTCTGTAGCTCTCAATACTGATCCTTAGATATTTTAAAGAACCTCACCGTCTCCTGGGGATTTGATTTACTGTTTCAATACTTTGATACAACTGCGACTTGAGTATGCCTCTTGTGATGTTGCTGCTGCAAAAGTATAGTTGTTATCTTTGAGCGGGGCAGTAAAACTCTGCATTTGATGCTATGTTGATCAAGTGTCGCTTCTAGTTGTTTTGCTGGCCTTTCTGGTTTTCAGATATGATAATCTCTTTATGGTTTTCAGATGTGATAATCTCACGCATATGGTCTTCAAATCTTTTGCAATAGCATTCATAGTAATGGCTTGTCTAAAAGCAGGGATATTGTTGTTCAGCATGTCTCCTCCGTTTGTTGAAGCGGCGAGTCTTATCAAGTGATTATTTTCGATGATGGTGTCAAGTATAATCATTGATGGCCAATTATAAACCACTTTGTATGCTCCCAAGCCCATCATTGCCCCTCTGCGATGGCATCATATGAAGGAATAATTTTTTTTTTTTTTATTGAGAGAAATATAGTACGCTATTCACTTCATTTACAAAGAAAATGACCTAAGCCACAAGGGTGAGACAACTTGGTCTCCCGAGGTACCAAAAAAAAAACAAAAAAAAAAAAAAAAAAAAAAAAAAAAAAAAAAACAACCGAATCTCCTGGATCGTGTTAAGCTCCTAGGTTCCTACCGTGCGTCAACTCCCGCCAACCCAACAAATAGCGCTAAGGGGTCTTTGTTAGATTCCCGAAAAATGATCCTATTTCTAATATTTTACAGTACCCACTAATGCGCTGATAGGAGCAAAAGCTATGATTTAGCGAAGAACTAAATAACAAATTAAAGGATTAACTTGGACATCCTTCAACTCTATTAAGTCGGGTTATGTTTAATTATACAATTAGGATAAATCTATCGGAGAATGGGTTTTAATACTTTAATATTCAATATCTATATTTCTCTTATTAAATAAATAAGTTTTAGATGACTTTTAAAATATAATTTTGAAATTGAACAACTTAAATTCATATTTGAAAGAATAAATATAAAAAAAAATTAATAAATATATTTAAAAAATAAAC
>CM054940.1:2940929-2995929 GCA_029168755.2 Tillandsia fasciculata | reverse complement strand
AAATCAAAATAATAATGAAGAAAATATGGATAAAGAAATAAATAAATTAATGCAACAGCCCATATACTTGAAAGAAATTACAGAGTAAGAAGATTAAAAATGGAGAAATGCTTTTTTTTTTATTTTTTTATTTTGTGATTAGCATGCCACGTAGTATCTACGGTTTCTGACGCAAATGGTAAATTGATATCCGAGCTCAAAAATAAAAAAAATAATAAATAAAAGAGCATGCCACACAGTGGGCACCAAGATCTATTTGATCGCGGACAGCAAAGTATAACCACTCGTATGTCTCGTGCTCATTAATTAATGCTCCAACTACTGTAGACATCAGCTTCTATATAAGCTCGATGCTCGGGCATTGTTCTCCACCAAGAAAAACTCATAATTATAGTACAAAAAATATCTTCAAATTGATGCTATTTAGTGGCATGGCCTCCAAATTCCAACTGTTGTGCTTTTTCATGGTTGCCTGTGCGACGTGGTCCTCGCCATTGGCCTCTTGCGGCGAATCGGATATTCACATGCTGAAGAGGTTCGAAGAATGGATGATTCAGCACGACCGAGTTTACAGCGACGAAGACGAGAGGTCGCTCCGTTTTGAGATCTTCAAGGACAACGTGAACCATATTGAAACCTTCAATAGTCGCAACGAGAACTCATACACTCTCGGCATTAACCAGTTTGCTGATCTTACAAACGAAGAATTTGTTGCGCGATACACCGGCACATCCTTCCCTCAAAATATTGAGTCGGAGCCGGTGGCATCGCTTGAGGATGTAGACATGCTCAAAGTGCCCGATAGTATTGATTGGAGGAAATCAGGTGCCGTAACAGAAGTCAAGCAGCAAGGCAAATGCGGTAAGAATTATTGACAAAAGTAATCAACCGTCTTAATTTTGTTAAATAATATATTAGAAATCACCAACTTACTTTGATATGCCAGATTTTCTCTCGTATTAACTTGTTAGTTATAACAAAGTAGAAAGTATTTAATTTATCGGACGCAAGAATACCACAAGAGAATTCATAAAAAGAGAAAAAAAATAAAATATATAAATATTTATGTGGCCTGACGACTGGCCTACAACTATAAAAGAAAATAAAATAAAATTTTTTATTATAATCAAACAGATGTACAAAATATACACATCTCATAAAACCTAGTCCGAAAAATAGCCATACTTATTCTCATCTGCTGCACCAAATTAATAAAATAAAATAATATATATATATGCATGGTTAAATTTTAATACAACTAAGAATACAAATATAATAAATTAGTCATAGTTTAAACACAACTTAATAGAATAATCAAAATAAATTTGAAATAGAAAATCTTTCAGTTTCAAAATTCGAGACATATCAAATATAATCAAATATAACCAAATACTATTACAAAATATTAAGCTTCCTAGAGATAATTAGCTATATATTCAACATGTTATTGGAATATGAATTCTAGCACACTCCTGATGTTATTTAGTTTTAAACTTTGATAATTCAAGTCCAAGATCTTAGGCCTATATATTAACTATATATAATTGTGCTCAAACATAAGAGGAGCATTGAAAATAAAATATTAAAAATATTATTCTCTACTAATTAATTTATATTTATGTAGTATTGTAATTTCATGAATTTCTCTACCCAACAACCAAAGCTTTTATAGAAAAACTATTATTCTAGACGACGCGCGTACGAACATAATGTTCCGAGTTTAGATCTCGTCTTTATTTGTACAACAGGATGAAAGTTCCACATCTTTAAATTCAAAATTCATGTCTTAATTTGGCCAGTCGAAAGCGTGCGAGCGCACTTTGTCACATATAATAAATCTTCAAACCTAATACAAGATAAAATGATGAATCAAGATAATTAAAGCCCTAGCTAGCTAGCTTGCCCTAATAGTTTAACCTTTGGAAGAAATCAGTATAGGTTTGACAATAATTATCAAACCTATTCAAGTTAGCAACATATATAGATAAAAATTGACATTTTATGCGCAATGATATATATATGCTAGCTAGTTAGAAAACGTTAAAAAGCAGCTCCAATTGAGTTTGCATGGTTGACTCCTTGAATATTTGTTTGCATTTCTTCTTGTATCTGAACAATTAATCGATATAATTTCTCGTGCAAGAGCTAAAGTGAAGTTTTATTTTGAAATAGGTTCATGCTGGGCGTTCTCTGCAGTTGCTACAGTAGAAGGGCTCTATAAGATCAAAAAAGGAAACTTGACAGATCTATCAGAACAAGAAGTTTTAGATTGTAGTGAAAGCATCGAGTGCAAAGGTGGTTGGGTGCAAAATGGCTACAAATTCATCATATCTAATAAAGGTGTGACACATGAAGATAACTACCCTTATGTAGGAACTAAAGGTACATGCGCCGCAAAGGGCAAACCCAATGTAGCTTATATTAGTGGTTATGAATTTCTGCCTCGATATCACGAAAGTAAACTTATGGCTGCCGTGGCGGAGCAACCGGTAGCTGCTGCTGTTGATACGCATGATTATAACTTCCAGTTTTACAATGGTGGCATTTTCGACGGACCTTGCGGAACAGCTGTTAACCACGCCATCACCATTGTAGGATATGGGAAAGACAGCAGCAGCGGAGATAAATATTGGTTAATTAAGAACTCATGGGGCAAAACATGGGGCGAAAATGGATACTTAAGGCTACAAAAAGACTACTGGTCGTCACATGGATTATGTGGTATTGCTACGTATGTCCTCCGCCCGACTCTGAAATCAAAGGCAACTGCTGAGCTCTCTGACGTAGTGATCGACAGTGTAAGTTCGATATGAGACTCAAGCTATGACTAAGCCATGAAATGCTCCATCGACTGTGCGTATATAAGCTAAAATAATGAATAATATATAATGAATAATGAATAATGATGTGCACGTTAGTGTCTGGACGTACGTGCATGCACTATGCTGAGTGCTTTGGCTTTGAGAGTTTGCATATTAGTTTGATGTACTGTTTTGTGGTTTCGGTTTGAGTGATTCGCACCTTCACTCTTCGCTCTGTGTTGTAGTTGGAAATAATTATTATATATATATAAATAATATTATGGGATATTTTATTATGACAGTATCAGTATCAGTTACTAAATTTGTTTGTGTGCACATTACTTAAATAGGTAATCGCGTCCGTAATATAGTATTATAAATAATGTATGATTATTTTGAAAATATTAGAGAGTAGGACGAGTATTATGTATTACTAGCTGATTATTTTATATATTATATAAAATCACAAATTTATCCCTTCAACCTCCCAAACATCTCAATAGCGATATTTTTAAAATTTTAATTTTAAATTATCAAATTTTAAATTTTAATATTTTATTTTTTATTTCAATTTAGATCTTGATTTTTTTTATTTTCAATTTAGATTTAAAATTTTAAAATTTTAATTTACATTTTAAATTTTAAAATTTAGATATATACTTATATTTTATATTTTTATATTGTTAAATTATAAATTAAAAATATTAAATTTATATTTTTATTTGGAATTTAAAATTTAAATTTTAAATTTAAATTTTAAATTCAAATACAATTTATATTAAGTTATAGTTTGGTAAAAAAATAACATTAAGCATAATTTTGAAATAAAATACACTTTATTGATAGAATTACTAAATTTTATAAAATTAATCAAATATAGTAATTTTATATACACTACAATCTAATATTATATATATTATCAGATTAATCCAAATGCGTTAATATAAAATTAGTAATAATCTTATTTAGAATCTCAGATACCTAATTATATAAAAATAATCTAATAATATTATATAATGAGAACCAAACGCACCTACAAAAATAACTTGCCAACAATAATACTATATTACCAACTTGATTACATACTGGTAAAATATTATATCAACAAAATTTATACAAAATTAATGTGGAAAATACTGCATGCAATTCAAAGAACTTTAAATTATATAATTGCAGTATAGATTTTATATATTCTCACATTTAATTGCAGTAGGGGAAAACACATTTTATTCTCACGTTTATAAAATCTTTTTTTTTTTCAAAAAAGCTAATATTTTTTGGAACTAACCAGGAAGAAAATAAAAAAATAGGTTTTTGTATAAAAAGCTTCTTTTTTCAACAATTTTTGTTCATATTTGTTCAACGAACCAAACACAATAACTACTTCACCACCATTTGATCCCTATAATAAAAAATTAAGTCCAAAAAGCTTTCTTAATTTAATTCATGCACGTACTTAGTGCTCTACATCATGTTCAACATGCTAATTTAAATATCTGAAAACATTTTTCTTTATATATATATATATATATATATATATATATATATATATATATATATATATATTAGTTGATTGTACGTACAAATGCACATAACAATTATTTTAATAGTTATCTTAAATTAATTAATAATTTATGCATTAAATTAATTCAAAAGTTTAAAATTAAAAATTAAATTAAAAAAAAGTAAATTCATATGTTGTAATTTATTAGAGAATATGTATCATATTTTAACTCAAATTTAAATATATAACGGCTGCCAAAAAAAAAAAAAAAAAACTATGCTAAAAATATAAAAAAGATATAAAATAATATATACATAATTAATAAATAAAAATATTATTAATTTACAGAAGAAAAAATGGTACAGAAAAATAAATAATATAAAATTCAAATCTTAAAATGATATTCGCAGTAAAATTGATATATTAAATTTGTTGGCTTCACTGGCCACTTAAAAATAAAGAAATGTTAGGCCGTTGATCCTATCAAATTATTAAAAAATAAAGATAGAAATTATATATAATGATATAGATAAATTTAATAAATAATTATAAAATATCAATTAGTAAATAGAAAAAGTATGCAAAATTTGAAAATATTTTTTTTGCCGCAAAAAAAATTAGAAAATTGAAAGTATTTTTTTTTTTGTAAAAAAATATTTTGAAATTAAATTAAAATTTGATTATTTTAATTTTTCTTATAAATTTGATTCTTTCTAAATTTAATTATTCTGATTATTATTTTGAATATTTATTAGTGACATGAATATACGTTTAAATTAATTTATTTTAAATTTTATTATATTATTAATATTTCGTTTAATTTTTCTCCGTAAGAAAAAAAATAACCAAATTTTTTTTTCCCGAAAATGATTTTTTTTTTTTTTATCGGTAGAAAAATACTAAAAAAAATATCTGTTTTTTCGAGATAATTTAAAAGTATAAAATAATATATACATATTTAATAAAAAAAATAAAAAAAAAAGAATATTGAATTTAATTTTTGTAAGTAAATATTTTGTGGCAATTCTTTTATTTTTTTTTTTTAAAAATTGATTATTTTTATTTTTAAACTAATAAATTTCTTTAAAAATATAGGAAAGATATAAAATAATATATAAATATTTAATAAATAAAAATATAAAATATAGAATGTGGAACTTAGTTTTTCTACGTAGATTTTTTTTAGCATATTCTTTTTTTTTTTTTAGATTTGATTTTTTTTTATTTTTTTGTAAATTTAATTATTTCTAAATTTGATTCTTTTGATTGTTAGTTTAAATATTTATTTGTGACAAAAATATACATTTAATTTAATTTATTTTTAAATTTTGTTATATTTGATTTGTTTCGATTTCTTTTGATTTTAATTTATTTTTTAAATTTAATTTATTTCGGATTATTTTTTTGTTTGAGAAAATTTAAAAATATAAAATAATATAAAATAATTTATAAATATTTAATAAATGACAATATTAGTAATTTACAGGAAAAAAAATGGTACGAAAAAATAAAAATCAAACCTTAAAATAAGATTCACAGTTGTCTTGATATATTAAATTTATTAGCATCACTGCCCATTTGAAGATAAAGAAGAATTCTGTTGATACTGCCAACTTATTCAGAGATGAAAATGGAAATTATATATAATGATATGGATATATACTAATTTAATTAATAATTAAAAAATATTAGCTAGGATAAAAAATGGATGCAAAATTTGAAAATATTTTTTTTTGGCTCCAAAAAAAATAAAAAATTTGAAAGTATTAATAAATAAAAAAAAATAGAATGTGAAATTTAATTTTTCTACGTAGACATTTTTTTATAATTTATTTTTAATTTTCTTATATTATTTATATTTATTTTAATTTTTCTTGAGTAAGAAAAAAATGAACCAATTTTTTTTTTCCACCAAAATGATATAAAAATAAATTTTTTTTGTACGAAAATAAAAAAATTTATCCGTTTGTTTGAGATAATTTAGAAATACAATATATATATATATATATATATATATATATATTATATATATATATATATATATATATATATATATATATATATATATATATATATATATATATAAAATAAATAAAAAAATAAAAAATAGAATGTGGGACCTAGTTTTTTCCAGGTAGATATTTTTTGATATATTCTCTTATTCTTTTTTAAAATTTAATGTTTTCTATTTAATTATAAATTTATTTTTTTCGAAATTTGATTTTTTTGACTGTTGGTTTAAATATTTATTATTGGTATAAATATACATTTAAATTAATTTATTTTTAAATTTTTTTATTTTGATTTGTTTTTATTCTTTTTGATTTGTAATTTTTTTTAAAAATTTGAATTGTTTCGAATTATTTTTTGTTTGAGATAATTTAAAATATATAAATATTTAATAAATAACAATATTACTAATTTACAGAAAAAAATAATACAAAAAATAAAATAAAATAAAATAAAATTATTATAATGATAGTCACAGCCCCCTTAATATATTAAATTTATTAGCTTCACTACCCATTAGAAGATAAAGATGGATTTGGCTGTTGATCCTGCAAACTTATTTTTTATAAATTTGATTTTTTTTTTTAATTTGATTGTTTTAATTGCTGGTTTAAATATTTATTAGTGACATAAATATATATTTAAATTAATTTATTTTTAAATTTTGTTATATTTGATTTGTTTTGATTCTTTTTGAATTGTAATTTATTTTTTAAATTTGATTTTCTTCGGATTGTTTTTTTTTTGTTTGAAATAATTTAAAAATATATAAAATATATAAAATAATATATAAATATTTAATAAATAATAATAATATTAATTTACAGAAGAAAGAAATGGTACGAAAAATAAAATAAAATAAAAAGTAAATCTTTAAATGAGATTCGCAGTTGATTTGCAGTTGTCTTGATATATTAAATTCTCGTTGGCTTCACTACCCATTTGAAGAGAAAGAAGAATTCGGGTGTTGATCCGGTAAACTTATTTAGAGATGAATATAGAAATTAAATATAATTATAATGATATATACAAATTTAATAAATAATTAAAAAATATATAAAAAAAAAATGAATGCAAAATTTCAAAATATTTTTTTTGCCGTAAAAAAAAAAGTAAGAAATTTAAAAATATTAATAAATAAAAAAATAAAAAATAGAATGTAAAACTTAGTTTTTTTTAGGGGTGGCAATCCAGCTCGTTGTTCGCGAGTAAGCTCGTGTTCGGCTCGAAATAAGTTCGAGATCGAATCGCTCGTTTAGTAAACGAGCCGAACACAAGCTGAACTTTTCAGCTCGTTCAATAAACGAGCCGAACACGAGCTGGGTCAGCTCGCTCATATTCAGCTCGATAACAGCTCGAATATATATATATATATATATATATATATATATATATATATATATATATTATTATATATATATATATATATATGGCTAAATTACAGAGAAAACTCCCCTCTAATATCCCGCTTTTCCACTTTACCCCCCTGTCTTTTAAAAGTCGACAATCTGCCCCCTCGTAATTACAGAAATATGCATTTACCCCCCTGCCAGATATGAAAGTCCATCCACGAGCCTCTAATGAATGCATTTACCCTTTCCCCCCTGCCAGATATGAATTGGTTTCTTACCAATTTGTTACAAGCAATTGGCTCCTCCCTGCCAGATATGAAAGTCCATCCATGAGCCTCTAATGGATGCATTTACCCTTTCCCCTCTGCCAGATATGAATTGGTTTCTTACCAATTTGTTACAAGCAATTGGCTCATTAGAGGCTCATGGATGGACTTTCATATCTGGCAGGGGGGTAAATGCATATTTCGGTAATTACGAGGGGGCAGGTTGTCGACTTTTAAAAGACAGGAGGGTAAAGTGAAAAAGCGGAATATTAGAGGAGGTTTTCTGTAATTTAGCATATATATATATATATATATATATATATATATATATATATATATATATATATATATATAACTTTACACCTACCTAATTTTTCAGCTCAATATTTAAACGAGCCAGCTCGTGGTCGACTCGTTTATTAAACAAGCCGAACACGAGTCGACCCCAACTCACTCCGAACACGAGTCGAACTCAGCTCACTCTTGTTTGGCTCGTTGACACTTCTACAGTTTTACGTGCCAAGCTTCATTTGCCTTGTAATTGTTAAACGATGTGGCATCTAAATGAAGGATCGGCGGGAATAAAATCATTTACTTCTGCTAAAATTTTAAATTACACAAATCTTGATGCATTGCACTCTGTAGTATTTATTCGAAGTGCTCGCCCCATCTCAAGCTTGTTTATATATGCGTTGTTTATTATAATAAAATTATGCTATAAAAATATTTTTAAATATTTTTAAAATTTAAAAATAATATTATTAGTAAAAATATCGTCATTTATTATTAATATTGCTATATATACAGTCGTTAGTATATATAATGACATATTATTATAATATATTTTAAAAATATATTTTATGATCTATAAATAAAATATTTATATAAAAATATTATAAAAATATATTTTTATAATTTAATTTTATTATAGTGAACTACTGGGTATGTTCAGTGCAATCGAAAATCTCAGCTTTTCATTTATTGAATGCATTCTATAATATTGAAAATGCCTGTATCGAAAACTGTAAATTTCGTAAGTCTATTTTTCATGTATCTTCCCACGTCTTTTTGACTAACGTGTATTTTTTAAATGTGCAATGCTATGTGTACACTTCAAAATGGGTGTATATTCTACACCCATCCCATCTTGAGATGGATATATTTTTACTCGTCATATCAAATAACGAGTAGAATTCACACAATTCCAGAATGGAATAGAGTGTAGGATGTACACCCCTTTTGGGATGTACACTTATATATACCTTTTGAAATTACTTGGTGGGGTTTCAAAAGTTATATATGGCTTCTTATGTATTGCATATTATATCCATCGAATTAATATTAAAATTTAAAGTTCTGATAGGAAATATAAAATTTGGCACATCATGAACCAGATGCACGCATTTAACTGTCCCCGGAGGGACGGCATATACGTAATGCCGGGTGACAGCAAAAATGAATGAAACTGTGTGCTTGTACTTTGTGTTGATCTGAACAATAATTTCGTAAGATAATATTGGTGAAAGTATGATATAAGCTCAATGATTAGCTCTCGATGATATGTCATCATCCTTCAAAAGAAAAAAAAAAAAAAAAAAAAAAAAAAAAAAGGAGAGATTGTGTACCGTATAATAATGCATGTGAATGTGAATTAAAAATAGCATCTTTTTATTAATTTAGATTTGTTAGAACACTCTCGCAGCTAAGACTACTTGGTATTTCAGAGGTTTATAATTGAGCAAAATTGTTGCCCGGGTGTATAAATACATCGTATATCCTATAACTTTAAAACTCTCTGATAAAAGTGTTAAACTCAAAGTTTAATACTCTTGAATGTATTCTATAATATTTAAAATACCTAGAGTTGTAAAAATTATATATTCCGGGCATTATTTTTTTACAAATCAGATAATTACTCTTCTCTAGCTACCATTGATTATTGAAACTACTGAACACCTCGCTAGTACGTTTTCAAATCTTGCAATTTCTTATATGGGCTTCGGACGGTGTAAATCACATGAATCGTCATAAAACGCCAGGCGAAGGCAATAATTTCTCATAATTCATGCATTAGAGGGTCTCAATACATTTTTTGCTTAATAATTTCAATCAATTGTGAGCATACCACATTTATAATTATGTACACTGAATAATGGAAACGAATATATATATATATATATATATATATATATATATATATATATATATATATATAGTAGAGCTTATATGTATTTAAAAACACAAGTATATTCATGCTTGTAAATTTTTTACCATTAAATTTATATTGGAATTTATGTTTTTGTAAAGTCAACTAAAAAGAGAGAAAGATAAACTAAAAAGCAGAAATCTCAATACAAATTCAATAGTAAAAAATTTACAAGTAAAAATATATTTGTACTTTTAAAAATATATAAGTTCTACTTTATATATATATATGTAGAGAGTCCGGCTACTGTACTTGTACAAGCACCAAGTAATTGGTGTTTGTAAGTTTTCTACCGTTAGATCTAACCCTTTAATTAATTATATCTCTTATATCATATTATTCCACCAACCACCCACTAAACCCAATGGGCCCACCATCATCCTAACCGCACATTTCTACATCCAAGGATAAAAAACTCAAAAGCACAAATAATTTGGTACTTTTACAAGTATAGAAGCTCAATTATATATATATATATATATATATATATGAATTAGGCTAGAATACTATTGATAGCACCAAGTCATTGGTGCTATCAAGTTTTTAGCCTTTGGATTAAAAAATGTGCGGTTAAGATAATAGTGGGCCCCTAGGGTTTACTAGGTGGTTGGTTGAATAGTAAAAATCTTACGGGACCACTATAATCCCAATCGCATATATTTTCATCCAACGGCAGAAAACTTGATAGCACAATTGCTTGGTGCTATCGATAGTATTCTAGGCGGACTCTCTCTCTCTCTCTCTCTCTCTCTCTCTCTCTCTCTCTCTCTCTCTCTCTCTCTCTCTCTCTCTCTATATATATATATATATATATATATATATATATATATATATATATGTCCTGTTTGGTTTGGGGGTGGGGGGATAAAGGGATAAAAAAGTTATCTCCCTTTATATCTGAAACACAAAAAAAAAAAGTGAAGAATTATTATCTTTTTCTTAATGGGCTATTCTGGAATAGTCTGTTACGGAGAGGGAATAACAATTTCTCCCATGGGTGGGAATAAGGTTGTTTCCATCCGGAAACGACCTTATTTCCAACTTTTTTTTTTAATTTAAATTAAAAATTTTAAAATTTATAAAATTTTGAATTTATTTTTTTTTTATGAATTTTAAAATTTCTTACTTTAATTTTTTATAAATCTAAAATTTAAAATAAATTTAAAAATTTTAAAATTTAAATTTATACAAATTTTTTATATATAAATTTTTAAATTTTCTATAGAAGTTTTTTAATTTATACAAATTTAAAAATTAAAATTTTTGCATCCTCTTTTACATATTTTTCGAGATAACTAAAATTTAATTTTTAAAATTTTTAAATTTAGAGAAATTTTAAATTTTATAACTTTCTAAATTTTTAACTTTAATTTTTAATAAATTTATAAAAAATATTATTTTTAAAATTTTAAAATTTATACAAATTTTTAAATTTTTGACTTTAATTTTTAATAAATTTAAAAAATTAAACGGTATTATGTAAATGCTAAAATGTAAACTTTAATTTATACAAATATTAATTATTATTTAATTAATATTTTATATTAATTAATTAGATAAAATATTATTATTTTAAAATTATAATTACTCTTATTCTTATTATTCTATTCGAATTATCCACACGCTAGCTATTTTTTTATTGAACAACCCAATTTCCATCCAAACGCAAAATTGATCTAATTCCTACTTATTTCTAAACTTATTCCTCTCCCATGTATAAAAAAAATTATACCTTTTAAATTTTTCTCGAATCAAACGGGACCATATATAGAGTAGAACTTATATACTTTCAAGAGTACAAGTCTAACTATACTTGTGAATTTTTTACTATTAGATTTGTATTGAGATTTGTGTTATTATAAAATCAACTAAAAAAAAGAAAGAAAAAATACAAAAAGCATAAATCTCAATACAAATTTAATAGTAAAAAATTCACAAGTATAATTGTGATTGTGTTTTTAAAAGTATATAAGCTCTTTCTCTATATATATATATAGAGAGAGAGAGAAAATTTGGCTGGAATACCATCGATAGTATCAAGTTATTGGTGCTATTAAGTTTTTAGTCGTTGGATTAAGAGATGTGCGGTTAGGATGATAGTGGTCCCTTAGGGTTTAGTGGGTAGTTTGTTAAATAGTAACTATAATTTCAACCGCACATACTTTCATCCAAGGACTAAAAACTTGATAATACTAATTGCTTGATACTATCGATAGTATTCCAGTCGGACATATATATATATAAATTATATATATATATATATATATATATATAATATATATATATATATATACTGTGTCCGGCCATTATACGTTGTCAAAAGTTGCAATTATATTGGGTTTGTAAATTTTTTACCATTAAAAATCCAGGCGAAGGAATAATTTACCTCTTAAATCATAGATTTTACAAACCACTCAATAAAATCAAAGTGCCCCACTACATTATAAATGCACTCAATCATTTAAGGGCTAAATATATATATATATATATATATATATATATATATATATATATATATATATATATATATATATATATATATATATATATATTATCGATAGCAAATGAATTTGTTGCTATTTATTTTTTTCTATAATATAACTTTCAAAACGATGATCGACAATATTAAATATGATATATGCCATTTAAATTATTTAAAAATTAAAATTTATTTTTTTTCAATAAATTTTTCTTGTTGGATACAAAAAATTAATAAATAACTGAATATGAATATTTTTTAAAAAATAATGATAGAAGTGTTATAATTAAGATCAAAAGTATAAATTTTATTATAAATAGTTTAAATAGTTTTTTAATAAAAATTTAATTGATTTAAATTTTTTTGAGCAAATATTTTATATTTACCTATTAAAATTATAAATTTTGTAATTATTTAATTATTAGTTTAATAATATTAAAAAAATTTAATTTTAATTTTTTAATATTTTTAATAATTTATATTATTATATTCAATAATATTAATCGTGAATTCGAGGCTACATTATTAAAAGTAAATGGATAACAATAAAATTCGTTGGCCAGCGATACTATTCCGGTCCTTTCGGCGTGTGCGCGTGTGTGATATTAAGAGGATGTGTATCAGCCCAGCTTTGGATCCCACAGGCCCTTCGATTATTTTCCTTGAATTATTTTCCCCAGCATCGATATGTTCATAATGCTCCAACAAGTAGCCATGAAACTTCTATATAAACTCTATGCGAGGACCTCATCCCCACCAACGAAAACTATTCTAGTTTCCAGTCCAAAGTATCGCTGCTGTTTAGTGCTATGGCTTTTAAGTTTCGACTGCTTGTTTTTCACCTGATTGTTTGTTTGATGTGGGCTTCGCCATTGGCAGCTTCTCGCGGCGAACCCGGTGATCCCATGATGAAGCGGTTTGAAGAATGGATGGCTGAGTACGGTCGAGTTTACGATGACGATGTTGAGAAGCTGCGCCGGTTTCAGATATTTCAAGACAATGTGAACTACGTTGAAACCTTCAATAATCGCAGCGGAAACTCATACACACTCGGTGTTAACCAGTTTGCTGATATGACGACGGATGAATTTCTGGGTCAATACACTGGTTTATCTGTCCCTCCAAATCGGAAGTATGAGCCCTTGATGTCGTTTGAGGATGTAAATATGTCTTCGGCGCCTACGAGTGTTGATTGGAGGGATGATCGTGCTGTAACAGAAGTCAAGCAACAAGGCACATGCAGTAAGAAATGTTCAGTATAATATATATAAAAGCATTTTAATTTTGTGAAATGCCCAATTATTTATCTACTAAATCTTAAAATTTAAGCTTTTAGAGACGATTGATTGTTTAATATGATATTACAATCAAAGGCCATGAATTTAAATCCCAGTAAGCTTCTTAATTTTCTTCCATTTAATTCAATTTCATGTTTTGAATTCTGCCATGCAAATCTTCTTGAATCTAGATTTTAAAAAAATATTAATAATAAAATATTAAAAAATATTATTCTCTAATAGTTTATTTTTTTGTCGTAATAAGTTGATTCACAAATTTCTCCTTTGGTAGCAACCATAAGCTTTGTATAGAAAAAAACTATTATTCTAGTTAATACTGGACCATCAAAGCTGAAATTTCATCATTCTGGCTGCCGTTTTTTTGATAAAAAGAACCAAACTTCCCCATTTTTAAATTCAAAGTTCATGGCCTAAACCAATCAAAAATGCATCAGCATATGTATCACCTACTACAAGTCTTCAAATAATTAAGATGTGAGATGAAATGATATTTAGTCAAAAATAGTACTCCAGCAGTCTAACCTTTCAGAAAAGCAAATGAGAACTTGACGTGGTTGTTTGAATGTTTTCTGGTATGTATATATGCAATCCACAAATTTCTCCTGTAGAATCTAATTATCTGAATCTTTGTTTTGATATATATAGGTTCTTGCTGGGCATTCGTTGCAGCTGCGACGGTGGAAGGGATCTACAAAATCAAAAAAGGAATATTGCCAGATGTGTCAGAACAACAAATTCTAGATTGCAGTTTCAGCTATGGGTGCAAACTTGGTGGTTGGGTGGAAAAAGGATACGATTTCATCATAGCTAATAAAGGTGTGACAACTGAGCCTTCCTATCCTTATAATGGTGCTAAAGGCGTATGCACCGACGCCACCATCGTGCCCAATGAAGCTTATATTACTGGTTATAAATTTCTTCCTAAGAACGAGTTCAGCATTATGAATGCTGTGGCGCAGCAACCGGTGGCTGCTGCCGTCGATGCCGATAAGAACTTGCAGTTGTACCGCGGTGGTATCTTTAAAGGACCTTGTGGAACTAAAATTAACCATGCCATCACAATCATAGGTTACGGAGAAGACACTAATAGTGGAGAAAAATATTGGCTAATAAAGAATTCATGGGGCCAAAACTGGGGCGAAGCTGGGTACTTAAGGCTGCTAAGAGACACCGGAACACGCGCCGGAACATGTGGTATTAACTTGTACTCCCTCTACCCAACTCTCACATCAATGCCTCGTACCGAACTCTCTGACATGGGATCCGACACCATAGCTAGCTCTATGTAAGATTGTGCAGTTAATACGGTTTAACAATTAAGTGCTTGTTTGCTACTGTATAAGCTGATCAGTCACGAAAAAAGGCTGTTGTGTGATTCTCTCCTTTGCTTGTTACTTTGTATTGGAAGTTTGAATAATCAATATATTATTATTATTATATATATCCCATCTTGTTTGTATTTTGTGAGTGTATTCGTCAGCTTAATTTGACATGAAGTAATACATAACGAGTATGTACGTCCCATTGCCGTTGTCATCATGACCGTCCCGATACCATCATCGATCGCAAGAGATCTCTCCTGCAGATCCCGCGGATCTATGAGATTTGGTTTTCCCCCAGCTGACTTTAAGAAGGGCGAAAGAGACGGCCACCCTCCACACACATGCACTCACATACAACCATCCACATCCACCCCCATACCGTAAGAAGCTGGGAGGGGGAGGAGGAAGGAGGAAGGAGGAAGGAGGAATAGATATAAAAAAAAAAAGAGAGTTATTTTTTAAAAACTTAAATTTATTAGATAACCAAATTTTTATATATTTTATATTTAATATTATTTCATATATTTAAATTTAAAATTTAAATATTAATAAATTCAAGATGTTGATCTAATTAAATAGAAAAAAAATTAAAGAACATAAGGAATCTGACGAAACTCTAGCTTAAGACTCAAAATTTTCTATTTTAATATTATATTAAATTATACAAAATAATTATTATTTTTAAAAATTAAAATTTATATAAAATATTTATATATTTTATATTTAACCAGAAATAAGTGAAGCGGAGGAGTTCAATTTCTCTAATCCGCTTCTGCATGCCCCACTCCGCCGTCGAACCGATGCGAACCGACTTCGCCCACGCACTGATCTCGTTCTCAAATCAATTGAAAAAAAAAATTGGTTAGAAGAAACATTTATATATGTTAGGAATACTTTAAAAATGCACTCCATGTTTGAATATTGGATTTAACTTGTCCTGAATCACATGCTTTATTCATAGTTTAGTGGATTTTGCGGCACCGTTTTCTTTCGAAACAAAGCTAGAAATAAAATTTTATTTTAGTCTTATTTTTAAGACGTGTTTGATTATGAATAAAATAATAATTTTTATCTTTTAAAATAAGTTAGTATAAAACTGAAACTACTCTTTCAGTCTTTTTTTCTGAAACAAATTTATTTTCACCTGAAAATAAATTTAATTAACATAAATATAATTTTAGTTATTGTATATTTTTTTAATTAATTTAATATTTTGACTAATCTAATTATTTTATTAATTAATTATTTAATTATTAAATAACTAACTAATTAATTTATTAATTTATTAAATTATTTATAATTAATTAAATTATTTATTAACAATACTCATTATTATTAATTATTTTATCAATTAATATTTAGGATTATCAATCAACAATTAATTAAATAAGTTAAATTATTATTTAATTAATATTGTTATGCTAATTAATTTGATAAAATATTATTTTTTAAAAAAAATTTTATTCACACTATTTCAATCTGACTATCGAAGACTATTTTTTTATTTTCGAAAATAATTTAATTTTTATTCAAACGCAAAGTTAGTCTTATTTTTTCTTATTTCTGAGCTTATATTTATTCCTGAAATAAACAGTTCTAACTTATATCTAAACCAAACACAGCCTATGGTATATATAATACTGTTTTTTGTAGCACTACAACAAAATTAGGTTATATGGACACATATTTGTGATACTTTTTTTTGCAAGTGTCCCATTTATAGTCCATCTATATCCAAAATTAGATTATAGGGATACTTTTTTGGGACACATTATAGTAATGTGTCGCTATATACTCTAACGACGGCACATATAGCGACAATAATGACAAGTGTCGATATTTTTTTCAGTAGCATTTTTTTTAGTATTTACCGATACTTAAAAATGTCGCTATAACATAGCTTTGTTGTAGTGTAGAAATATACATAATATTCTTTCAGAAATTCTTGCCATAAATGTTTAAATAAACATTTTTTCAGTAAACTTGCATTTCCCAGAAATTTACAATTGGAAGATTATTTTGAATATTTATAATCTATACTGTTATGTTTTCTTTCTTCAAAAAAAAAAGGGTCAAATTATTACATGTCCTTATAATTAATTTGCATTCTGCTAAAATAGATCCAAATATAAGTTTTCTTTTGCATTACCTAATTACCAACGTACTGTTGGGATCTTCTTTAATCTTACTACTTTTTATTGTAGTTTCTCAATTTTCTCTCTTAGGCATGTACATGTGGTAGATATCTAATTTGTATTTTCTTAAAAAAAATAAAAAAATTAACTGTTGGGTATAATTGGGATTGGCTTTAAACTTCAGGATCTAAGTATATAATTTACCCAAATAAATAAAAGGAGAGTTCACAATTGCAGAAGTGCGCGTTAACTTAGCTTGATATTTCCATCTCTTGTTTTGCTAATTCAAGGCATCAAGTTTTACCATATACGACTCCTAATTCAGTTAGATTTTTAATTTGACTATTTTACCAATGCCTCAACAGTGTTCATAGTAATTTATTTGAAGGAGGGTATTTCAACTGGTAAACCATATATAGAGGTTCCCATGCATCTAGCTGAAATACATTATAAATTAATTAATCAGGCCAGACAGCAAAACAAAAAAAACTTCCATCAGTATATCTAATTATATGAAATTAATTAGTATTTAAGATAACAAATATTTTTATGGGAAAGAGTTGAGATCTAGATTAGGAGGAAGGGGGTTCCTCCCCAAAAAATTAAAATTCCCACATCTCTAAAAATGGAGTCTATTTATAATTAACTTTATTTTATTGGCTAATTAACTTAATTTTGTTTTAATTAATAAATAAGTAAAGACCATCTTTTGCTCTCATATGACACCTTTTCTAATATTCTAAACTTGAATCCCAATTAAAAAAAAGCACTTATTAAAATATAAAAAATATTTTACACTTCTTTCGAAACAACAGTATTTGAGTGAAAAAATAATCCTCTCTAATGATGCCATCATGCATCATTTCCAATATATAAAAGTATGTCAAAAATAATTATATTTTAAAATAATATATATATTTTTTTTACGCAATATTTTTTAACAATTATATTTAATATTTTTTATATTTAATTTTTAATTTAAATTTAATCTCTCTAAAAAATCGGAAAGGACTTCTTTTGGGGCATTTGCAGTAATCGTGATAATGGAAACGATCGATTGCCAATATCAGACAAGGGAAAAGTCACCTCTACTGGAAAAAGAAGGTTCTTGATTGTTAGTAATTGATGCACATTAATTTGGTTGGTGGCCAAAGCCTATATACCAAATTCATCACCTCTAGCAAAGATGAGACATCCGCAGCAAACTATATATCTCTACACAGGATACATAAAGGCACTTGCACCAAAGATGCATAGCAAATCGAACTCCGCTTGTCTTATACTTGTTATCAATGTGCACAACCTCGGTATAATGAACACATGTAAGAATGTGTAATTAATTAGTTGTGTAAAGATTACGATCGCAGGATAACAGGACAAAAAAATTATCGATTTGCAAAGAACTTACGGGGCGAATTAAAATATAGAAGACGCGGTGAATGTGCGTGGGTACGTACATATGGATGGAATCATGGAAATGAGTTGTGGTATCATGCCCTGGACTACGTGCATGCATGGTCTTGCTAGCTACGTACGTACGCACTACAAAAAAAAAAAAACAGTTAATATAAAAATACTTTTTAAACACCGCTTTAACGCTTGAAATAAATATTTTTAAATATTTTTATAATATTAGAAATGTCGACGTTTTAAAAAAATTTCGTCATACAAATTATTTATTATATTAAATTAATTAAAATATTAATGGTTATCAATCATATCAATAAACATTTAAGATTTGCTGTCGATCATATCTAACGTAGTTGATTAATTAAAATATTAATGGTTAATATTCAAAATTTTAAATTCGAAATTTAATTGTTTAATTTATATTTCTCATTGAGTTTATTTTAAAAAATAAACAAAGAGATAAAATCCTACCTTTCTCTCTCTCAAGAAAGAAAAAAAAAAAATAAAAAAATCTAAGGTTTGTTTTGGGTTTATTGTTTGGATGTCTTCATAATTATGTCTTAATAACCGGCATACCTTCTATTGTAAATGGTAAAGTGAAACGTTGTTTAATTCGAATAGATTCTTGCTGGGCATTCACTGCAATTGCGACAGTGGAAGGAATCTACAAGATTAAAAAAGGAACATTGTTATCTCTATCAGAACAGGAAGTTCTAGATTGCAGTGCCAGTTATGGGTGCAATGGAGGAGGCTGGGTGTACAAAGGTTACAAGTTCACCATATCTAATAAAGGTGCGGCAGCGGGGGCTTCCTATGTTGGAAGGCTTGGACTATCTTAAAGAACTATATAAAATATTCTAAATAAGAAAGATATTTTATTTAATAGAACTTGCTACAAATACCATACAACTGGATACAATACATCACAACACATGTCCTCTATATATAGAACATGAAACAATGCAACTTTTCACGAAAAGAACTAGCACCCTTTTACGAACAAACACACCTCTAAACAAAAGGACGCAACCCTATTCTAAGAGACACAACCCTATACGAAGAGATACAACCTTATACGAAAAGATACAACCCTATACGAATGTAAACAAACTTATAAACTAACATTCCCCCTTAAGTTTGTTTATGCATAACTATCATTTTCTTCCACGAGATCTTCATAATCTCGAAGTAGTTTCTCCAACGCTGTCTTGTCTGAAATTAAATTTCTGATTTTGGTGGCCTGAACGTTGATGACGTTCTCCAGAGACTTGTTGTCCATGTTCACCTCCATATTCTCCTTCTCTAACGAAATAATTGCTTTCTCTAAATAAATATTTCTTTGATCAAGTGAAACCATACCTGTTGTAGTCATAAAGGCAAAATGTGCCACATCTTGTTCCGCCTCCTTCTTAGTCTTTTTCATATCACCCATGTAACATGAATTCCCAAATTTGATAAAAGAATAAAATTTTGGGTCATGAATAGGTCCTTCCTGATAAGTGCTATATTGTGGAAGAAATATCTTCTTCTTTTGACAATACTCTTGAAGTAAATTTTTATAAGAAACTCTCACTATTGCTTTATTCTCGATTATTTTTTTCTCTTTCTCTTTTTACTTTAAACCTCCACAATGTGTAAACATATATAGCCATGGAACAGTGTCTCTTTTCACATCCAAAAGAAAAGACACCTCTTTTCATATGAAGAGGTGTGTTTGTAACCAACTAACATGCAACGGGTGTGTTGATATCTTTACTATGTTCCATTTTAAACTTCTTCAAAATATTTTCAGCATATCTCTTTTGAGTAATAAAGATTCCACTTTCATCCTGTTTCACTTCAATACCCAAGAAATATGACATAAGTCCTGAATCTGTCATTTCAAACTCTTTTATCATGATACTCTTGAAATCAATAATCATATCTTTGCTAGATCCTGTGATTAGTAGATCATCCACATACACGCATATGATTAAAATATCTCCTTTTTTATTTTTATTTTTCTTGATATATGTCGCATACTCATAGGGACATTTATAAAATCCAATCTTTTGAAGATGATTATCAAGACGAGTATTCCAAACTCGTGGTGCTTGTTTTAAGCCATACAAAGCTTTGTTTAAACGATACACTTTATCTTCCGCACCTTTTATTTTATAGCCAGGAGGTTGTTCAATATAAACTTCTTCCTCAAGAAAACCATTTAGAAACGCCGACTTTACATCCATTTGATGTACTTCCCAACCATAAAAAGCAGCTATTGCGAGAATAAGTCGCACTGTATCGAGTCGGGCTACCGGTGCGAACACTTCTTCATAATCTATTCCTTTTTCTTGTTTATATCCCTTTGCGACTAGTCTTGCCTTATGTTTTGTTATTTTACCATCAGCATCATGTTTGATCTTATATATCCATCTTACTCCAATAGCTTTATGTCCAATAGGAAGTGAAGTTAGTTCCCATGTTTTATTTTTCTCTATTGTTTTAATTTCTTCATTCATTGCAGCGCGCCAAACATCCTTTTGTAGAGCCTCTTCGACAGATAATGGTTCTTCGTCGAGATGAAAACAAAATAAGTTCTCACTATCAATTACATCCGTCTCATTGTATATATCTTCAAGTCTTCTTAATCTGAGCGGACTTGAAGAACTTGAAGGAGTGAATGGTAAAGTTGTCGGTGTTGGGGTATCATCGTTATTTGAAACGTTTTCGGTTTCTTCAACTTCCTGATCTATTATGTTTTTTCCTTTTTCTTCCGAAGTCCAATTCCATATGGCATTTTCGTTAAAAATAACATCTCTACTAATAATTACTTTCTTGGTAATAGGATTATAGAGTTTATAGGCTTTAGAGTGCTCACTATAACCAATAAAGATACATTTTTCTCCTCGATCATCTAACTTTTTTCGCTTCTCCTTAGGAATTTGTGCATAAGCAATACATCCGAATATTTTGAGATGTTTAACTCCAGGTTTATATCCACTCCATCCTTCTGTTGGTGTTATATTTTTTAGACTTTTAGTTGGACTCCTATTAATTAAGTATACTGCGCATGCAACTGCTTCTGCCCAAAATGACTTAAATAAAGCCTTCTCTTTGAGCAAACTTCTTGTCATATCCAAAATAGTCCTATTTTTTCGTTCAGCTATACCATTCTGCTGTGGACTATATGCCGTTGTGAATTGCTGTTGAATACCTTCCTTAGTGCAGTAATCTTTAAATTCTTTTGAAGTGTATTCTCCTCCTCTGTCAGATCTCAGTATCTTTATTTTTTTTTCCACTTTCTCTTTCTACCGAAGCTTTATATGTTATGAAAGTAGAAAATGCGGCGGATTTTTCTTTGATAAAGTACACCCATATTTTTCTTGTACAGTCATCAATAAAAGTAATAAAATATTATTTTTCCTATGAGACTCAGGAAGAGGACCACAAATATCAGTGTGAACTAAACTTAAAGGTTGTGTTGCAAATTTTATTTTGCTACCAATAAAAGGAAGTCTTGTTTGTTTTCCAATTATGCAACCTTCACATACTCCATTTAAATGTTTAATAACAGGAAGACCATGCACCATTCTTTTAGGCGTCGTTTGGTAAGGGGGATAAGGGGGGAATACCCCCCTTATCCCCAAGTCCATACCCAAACGGGGATAGAATGGATGGGAACCCGGGTTCTAGGCTGGCTGGAATTACGGGTATGGAAGCTGGAATCCGGGTTCCAGCTATTTGGTGGAATTGGGAGGAACCCATAAAGTGGCACGGGAATCGAGAAAAGACTCTCTCTCTTTCCTCTCTCTTTTAAGTGGGTTTTAATTTTTTTTTTCTTTCTTTTGCATATTAATAAAAATTATTTTATAAATTTTTTAAATTAGAATTTTTAAATTTTAAAAAATATTTAAATTTTAAATTTTAAATTTTTTAAAAATTTTTAATTTTTTAACTTATTTTTTAATAAATCTAAAAATTTTATTTTATTTCATTTTTGAAAAAAAATTATTAATTTTAAATTTTTAAAATTTATACAATTATTTTATAAATTTTTTAAAATTTATATAAATTTAAAAATTTAAATTTTTACTCTCACTTAAAATTTAAAAATTAATTTTTATTTACTCTCACTTAAAATTTTTACTCTCACTTAAACTTTAATTTTTATTATGTATTTTTTTAAAATTTATATAAATTTTTAAAAATTAAAATTTTTACTCCTATTTAAACTTTAATTTAAAGGACAAAATAGTCAAAACAATCAAAAATTTTAAATATTTTAATATGTAATTTTTTATAATTTTTTAGTATTTTTATTTATTTATTATATATATTTAAATATTTTTTACAATTTTAAATAATATTTTAAATTTATTATTAGGTTGATTAATATAATAAATTATTTTATTTATATATTATATCATAAAGGGCAAAATAGTCAATACACAAATTTATCACTTATTAATTCTTCTTATTCCTCTATACTCAACCAAACACAATTTTTACCAATTCTTCTTATTCTCCTTATTCCTATATAATTTACCAAACACAATTTACTTTAATTCCGGTATAACTCATAAAACGAACCAAACGCAAATTTACACCAATTCCTGCTAATACCAGAATCTGTACCTATCCCCGGTATAACAAAATTTTTCTAATCCCCGAACCAAACGCTACCTTAGAGGACAGTAACTTTAAACTATTGTAATTTAAATGCCCGTACCTTAAATGTCATAGCCTTGATTCCTCTTTAACTTCAGAGTAATAACACCTTTCAATTTCTGATTTGATGTTTATCGGAAACATTCGATTCTTCGACATGCGCACTTTGGCAATTATTTTACCATTCTTATCTTCCAAAGTCAGAGTAGAGCCTTCCATATATACGATGTATCCTTTCTCCATTAATTGTCCAATACTAAGTATATTGCTCTTCAATTCTGGCACATAATATACGTTAGAGATGAATTCTTCTTCACCACTCTTTGATTTGAACATGATTTTTCCTTTTCCTTTAACAGGTACTTTTGATGAATCACCAAATTTCACGTTGCCGTCAACAGTCTCGTCTAGTTCAACAAATAGTTCCTTCCTTCCACACATATGATTTGAAGCACCGGAATCTAGAAACCATACATATTGTGGATCTTTAACTTCATCTTGGCAAGCAAGTAGTAGTGAAGTTTCTGCAACTTCATCTTCAACTGTACTATCGATGTAATTGTTCACACCTTCAGTATTTTTATACCAGCAATCTTTACTATAGTGGCCAAACTTTTTACAATTGTAACATTGAATGTTCGATCTCATACCACTGAACGAATCTAGACGATTGTTATTGAGTCTATCTCTTTTAGGACCATATCCACGTCGTGTATCACGACTAGCATTGTAGCTTTTCTGTCGATCATTGTTATATTTTTTTATATTCTTATATTTATTATTTTCTCCACGATTTTTGCCCTTTCTACTATCTAGTTTCAACTTTGACTTGAGAGCCTGATCAGTCGACTCGGCTTCAGACGCCTTTTGTAGTCTTTGCTCATGTACTTGGAGAGATCCAGTTAATTGGTCAATAGAAAGATTACTTATATCTTTTGACTCTTCTATCGCAACTACAATATGCTCAAATTTTGATGTGAGAGAACGAAGTACCTTTTCAACAACTCGTACATCTTCGAGTTCCTCCCCATTTCGCTTCATTTGGTTGGCAATTACCAAAATGCGAGAAACATAGTCCGCAGCACATTCGGATTCTTTCATGCGGATTGCTTCGAATTCCGCTCGAAGTTTCTGTAGACGAATCCTTTTCACTTTGTCATCTCCTTTAAAGACTGTTGCAAGAATATCCCATGCCGCTTTGCTCGAAGTTGCTTCGGCAATTTTCTCGAACTTTGATTCCTCTACTGCTTGGTACAGGTAAAAGAGAGCCTTTTTGTCTCTCTTTCTTGTATCCTTCAGCTCGTTTCGTCGAGCTGCAGTTAACGCGGCTTCTTCTTGCTCTGTTTGTTCTTGATACCCATTTCTAACTAAATCCCAAAGGTCTTGAGAACCAAGAAGTGCTTTCATTTGAATGCACCAATTCTCGTAATTATCTTTCAATAATTTTGGGATTTGGGTTTGGAGAAGTTGATTAGCCATTTTTGATAGAGTTTCTTTCTAGAAACTTGAACCTGGCTCTGATACCAATTGTTGGAAGGCTTGGACTATCTTAAAGAACTATATACAATATTCTAAATAAGAAAGATATTTTATTTAATAGAACTTGCTACAAATACCATACAACTGGATACAATACATCACAACACATGTCCTCTATATATAGAACATGAAACAATGCAACTTTTCACGAAAAGAACTAGCACCCTTTTACGAACAAACACACCTCTAAACAAAAGGACGCAACCCTATTCTAAGAGACACAACCCTATACGAAGAGATACAACCTTATACGAAAAGATACAACCCTATACGAATGTAAACAAACTTATAAACTAACATCCTATCCCTATAAAGATGCTAAAGGCAATTGCGCTTCCAACTTCGTTCCCAATGCAGCTTACATGGACGGTTATCCAAATCTGTCTCGCAGTGAAAGTAGAATTATGAATGCTGTGTCTCAGCAACCAGTAGCTGCTGCTATCGAAGCCGATAAGAAACTCCAGCTTTACACTGACGGTATCTATATATAAAGGACCTTGTGGAACTAGAGTTAACCATGCCGTCACTGTTATAGGTTATGGCGAGGACAATAAAACTGGAGATAAGTATTGGATAATAAAGAACTCATGGGGAAAAAACTGGGGCGAAAGTGGCTTCGTGCGTTTGGATAAAGATGTCGCTTCCCGATCTGGATTATGTGGTCTTACCGAGCAGCTACTCTACCCAACTATATATCACGACAACAGCTCCTACGGAACTCTCCGACGTCGGATCTGATAGCTAGCGTAAGCTCTATATATAGAAGATTGAACCTACGATTTAGCAATGAAGCGATCGTTCCCTACCAATATATAATTGTGCGTGGAGAGTTTGCTTGGATGTGCATTGTTCTGCTTAATGGCTTGATCAAGTGATCCTCACCTTCACGCGTCCCTTTGCACTGGAACTGAATATTTATTATCTTATCAAATCGTTTGTATATATGTTGTGTTGTGTATTCTGCTTTGACTAGTAAAAACATCTAGTAGCTAGTCATGCAAAGTGTGTTGCTTACTGTGAACTACGTGATGTATGGTATAGACGATTAAAGCTCGCTAATTTCTCTAGCTAGTAGGCGTCACGGATCAGATACAGAACACGGCGCGACACGAATGCCACGGTTCGAAAACTTTTCATAAATTAGAACACCAATATGACATGCACATTATTAATAAAATATAATATTATTAATATAATAATATATTTTTTTTTATAAATAAAATATTAATTTTATTAAAATATTATTATATTTTTAAATGAATAAAAATTAATAAAATTTATATTAATAGTTAAGATATTTTAAGAAAATAAAATTTTTACTATGCATAATTTTTTATTAGCAATATATATATATATATATATATATATATTCATTTAAAAATTAAAATATTTATTATCTTATATTATAAATATAAATAAATAAGTAAATTAAAAAAAATATTTTTTTTATGAGAAATATTATGAATGTACGTCAAACACGTACGCGGCCATAAATCCGATGGGAATACGCACGTGTCTGACATGTATACGAGAGACTCATAGAAATTAATGTATGTGAGACATAACTAGGTAGCAACAGACCCTTTTATATATATAAGAATTGTTGTGCCGTTTGCAGAAAAAAAAAATTCAAAAATCCACCCATTTTAATGAAAAGTTCTTGTCTTGGGCCAGCTAAAAGTTTGAGACCACATGTTATCAACTATTATGAGTTTCAGAATTGATTTTAAATGAAATGTTAAATCTAGATATATTTAATTTAAACCTACCTCCAGTACATTTTAAATGTTTAGAAGAGTCAATTTTTAACAAGAACTTCGACTACACGAATCATACCGCGTATATATACTAGTGAAGCAACTTAAGAATCTAATTGCAACAAGCAAAAGTGATGGACTCAATTGAAAATTGTGTAAGAGGTTACTTATGGACGTAAAGGGTTGGCAGTAGAGACTTAATTGAAACATAGGGACTCCACATTTCTTATAGTAATTATTTTTAATTAACTAAGTACAAGCATGAGAATAGTTCCGTCAAATGCCCTAAGTTAATTTAGGATTACTTTTGAGTTTGCAAGAACATCGATCTAAGGTTTGTTTTGACTTTCAGCATAGTAATTTAGGATTACTTTTGAGTTTGCAAGAACATGGATCTAAGGTTTGTTTTAACTTTCCGCATAGTTGTTTGGATGTTGTCAGAATTATGTCTTAACAACTGACATAATTTCTCTTGCAAATTAATGCTGAAGTGAATTTTTATTTTGAATAGAATCTTGCTGGGCATTCGCTGCGATTGCGACAGTGGAAGGAATCTACAAAATAAAAAAAGGAGAACTGATATCTCTATCAGAACAGGAAGTTTTAGATTGCAGTGTTAACAGTGGGTGCCAAGCTATAGGGTGGGTGGCCCAAGCCTACAAATTCATCATACGTAATAAAGGTGTGGCAACTGATTCTTCCTATCCCTATAAAGGAGTTATAGGCAAATGTGAGTCCAACATCGTGCCGAGAGCTGCTTACATCGACAGTTATCGAACTGTACCTAGAAACAATGAGGAGAGTCTTAAGACTGCTGTGTCCCAGCAACCAGTGGCTGCCAATCTCGAAGCCAGTTTGGACTTCCAGCATTACGATGGTGGTATCTTTAAGGGATCTTGTGGAATTAAAGTTAACCATCTCGTCGCAATTATAGGTTACGGAGAGGACAATAAAACTGGAGAAAAATATTGGATATTTAAAAACTCATGGGGAAAAACGTGGGGCGAAAATGGGTTCGGGCGTTTGCAAAGAGATGTCGCTTCATCTGAAGGATTATGTGGTATTGCCGTGTGGCCGCTCATCCCAGTTATCAGATCGACTCCTATCGAACTCTCTGACATGGGATCTCATAGCATAAGCTCTATATAAGATTTGAAGCTATGATTCAGCTATGAAGTGATCCGTTAGCAATATAAACTCCATAGCAACTAAATAACGGCTTTAATTTGTTTGGATGTGTGCGTTTTATATTCTGCTTTTATAAGTGGTTCATGTTCCTCACGGATTTCCATTGTCAATATTGGATGTTTGAATGTCTATTACATTATATATCAAATCGTTTGTGTGTTGTTACGTGTATTCTACTTTGACTCATAAGAATATGATCTAGCTAGTATATATTAAACGTCTGTTGTTGCTTATATAATTTAGTACAAGAAAACTCTGCATGCATATCTCCAACAATTAATGCCATTGTGTTAGTGCATGCGCGCGTGTATTAGGGTTAGAATTTATTTTTTATCCGGAAATTATAAAGTATACGACTTATTTGAATCCTGGATCATTCCGAATCAACTATCTGATTTTTCAAAATTTTAATTTTACTATTTAATTTTTTAATTTATTTAATTTAAAATAAATAATTTTATGAATTTAATTCTTCCTCCGTGGACCTTAGTTTTGAGTTTCATTTAGAGATATACAAACCGCTCTTAGAATATTGCTGTTAAATATCTCCGCTTAGATTGGTGATGATTTATTTTTATCTTTTCCATATATATGTTTGATATATCAAGCATTATTTTCGAATGAAAAGAACAATGGACAATTTTTCAGGAGAAAAAAAAAAAAAAAAAAAAAAAACAGAAGAAAGGTCAGCAAATATGATATCCGAGCAATATCTTTACAATTTTTATTTTTATTTTATTTTATTTTTTTTATGATCATTGATGTTATAACTGTTGGAAGGCTTGGACTATCTTAAAGAACAATATAAAATATTCTAAATAAGAAGGTCAATTTTATTTAATAGAACTTGCTACAAATACCATACAACTGGATACCATTACAACACAACACATGTCCTCTATATATAGAACATGAAACGATACAACTCTTCACGAAAAGAACTAGCACCCTTTTACGAATAAACACACCTCTAAACAAAAAGACGTATCCTTATTCTCCATTAATTGTCCGATACTTAGTATGTTGCTCTTCAATTCTGGCACATAATATACGTTAGAGATGAATTCTTCTTCACCACTCTTTGATTTGAACATGATTTTTCCTCTTCCTTTAACAGGTACTTTTGATGAATCACCAAATTTCACGTTGCCGTCAACAGTCTCGTCTAGTTCAACAAATAATTCCTTCCTTCCACACATATGATTTGAAGCACCGGAATCTAGAAACCATACATATTGTGGATCTTTAACTTCATCTTGGCAAGCAAGTAGTAGTGAAGTTTCTGCAACTTCATCTTCAACTGTACTATCGATGTAATTGTTCACACCTTCAGTATTTTTATACCAGCAATCTTTGCTATAGTGGCCATATTTTTTACAATTGTAACAATAACTATATCAAAAGTTTTTTTTTTTTTTTTTTTATCCTTGAATGTCCGTATCAGAACTATTGTCCGTATCAGAACTATCGAAGTACAATTTTTTTTTTCTAAATGAAGTACAATTTCAGATCTAATTCTCTTTAATCTGGCAAGTAATTAATAATGCACGATAGGCCCACCCCTAAATGGGTGAAGGGAGGCCCCCTCAATTGTTAGACATTTTGAAATTGCCATCCTTTTTTCCTTTTCACTTTAAATTTATTTGAAAATTTGTAGTTTGTTAACTGAAAAAAGGGTTTAATTTAACGACGTAATCTCTCAGATAGCGATTAATTATACTAATTCTAAACAGTAATTAAAATTATAAAATTTGATGAATCTGTTGACAAATTTTGAGAGTTCTCGCACGATTTTACAAAAATAGTAACGGTTAATCGGAAGCTCGGACTGAGCTATTTTGAAATGGCCTACTTATGAAAAAATATATAGTTTTTTCGACGAGAAAATGGTCCATTATTGATTGATGGGATCTCAATTTTTTATCTCGATAATCCAATCATTCATTTTTCCTACCAAATAATTGATCAAGAGGAACTCTATGCATTTCTTTATGTAGACTTTTTTTTTTTTTTTTTTTTTTTTTTTTTACAATAACAAACTACGTGTTTCACTTATGTTTATAAAAATAAATTTTGATAAAAATTAATGTAAAGAAAGTATGTTTGAATTTGAGATCTCGAACATCAATTCTCAAATGCTTAGTTAATTTCAGAGGTATATATATATATAAGAAATTAACCTTTTCAAATATAATGCTATATCTAATAAGCCTAGAATCAAATAATTTCTAAAATAAGTTATTAAATAATTTAAGAACTGGGTTCAATCCTTATTTTTAAAGATTGATTTGAGGGTTTGTATCAATTAACGATATTTCGTTATTAATTTGAAACGTGAAATGCATCATAACATTATCATTGAGAGTATTTTCATTTTTTCAAGCTACGTCATGATCCATTGTTATATGAAAGAAAGAAACTGTATCATCATAATATTTATATATAAATCATGAAATGGTGAAACTTACATACTGCTTAAAACATTAATTAATTATTTCAGCATAGATTAGGGGTGGGCTTGATTCCGCTTGTTTCTTATTACAACATAAATTGAAATTAACCGGTCTAATTTAGTTTGAGAAAAATAAAAATAAAATTGAACAAATGAAATGAAAAATCAGATCGAACCATGCAACTTAAAAATGTTAGTTTGGTTGGTGATTAGTTTGAACTCTTGATTTTAGAGATAGTTAATTTGTACATCTTTTAGTTAATGTTGGGAATCTGATACTCACTCCGGTATCAGATTTTGTGAATCCGCAATCCGCTCCAGTACCGTAATCCACTCCGGTATCGTCTAATATTGTAATTCCGCAACCAAAGCGTTAAATTAGATTTTTACTATAAACTTGTCCCCTCAACAAAAGCTGAAATCAATACAGCCACAAAAAAAAAAAAAAAAAAAAAAAAAAAAAAAATCAAAATCAAAATAGAAATTACGGATGAAATAAGATTAATTAATCCAGAAAACTTTTCAACCTGAATTCTCTTCCTAAATATCTCTCATACTTCTCTCGTCTTTTATGAATTAATCCAAAAAACTTTTCTTTTCTCTCTCATATATATCGGTCCACAATGTGCATGCAACTTATATGGCTTTTCTTAAAATATGATTCACCTCAAGAGTCTCATGAGAATATATATATATATATATATATATAAGCTCTTTACATCAGAGATAATATAAAGCTCAACCCAATCTACTTAAATTAAAATTATACTCTAATTAATATTTAAATTTAAATTAATTTATCTCTAATAAATTTAAATATTAATATTAATCTAATTAATATTTAATTATAAATATAACCAAATTCTAACCGTTAATTTATTTAAACAAATTTATTTATCAAATTGATTTTTTAGAGTTAACTCAATGCAGTAATTTTTTTTTTTGAGAGAAAGGTAGCATGCTACCCACTTCGTTTATTTTTTAATAAACTTAGCTGGAAATATGAAGCAACTAGGCTTGAAACTCGGGTCTCGGATATCAACCACCAAACCCTTTGCCACTTGCACTAGGGACAGTTGACCTCAATGCAGTAATTAATTGGTATTTTTGTAGTTGATGTATACATATACATAGCTATGTATAGTTACAGATCCACAATTATACATATTTAAGCTGTTCCAAAAATACCAATTATTCATCACAATTTTATTTATATTTATTTGTACTTGCCAGAGCAATCACTGGGCCATGAAGTTTCGTTTCTATTGTCAGATTTCTCTAATTTGATTCTATAATGAACGAAAAATGATTTGTAGCTTTGTTTTTGTTCTTTTAGAGAGACAGAGAAAGGCAAAGTGCTATTCCTTTTGTTTATTATTTTTTTAGCAATAAATTCAATTAGAAATACTAAACAAGCAAACAACTAAACTACTAACTTAGTATCAGTCGGGCCTAAATTTTTTAAAAATAATTTTTATAGAATTAATTTTAGTTTAAAAAATTAATTTTGGCTTAAAGTTGTAGTGTGTGTGGTTGAGTTGAAATAGAAAATAATTTTTCTGAAGTGAATTTGTAAAATTATTTATTATAAATTTGTAAAAATCTGGACCCTTCGTCTGGCGATAAAAGTAAGGATCTTCGTGTGACTTGCCCTCAAAAAACGAATTCAAACGGCTGACAATTTTGCAAAAAGAGGATGGACATGGAATCTAATGTGCCTACTATATGGTACTGAGCTGAAAACAACAGATTATCTACTTACAATGTGTGTTTATACAAGATACGTAACATGGATGCTCTCTTAACATGGATGCTCTTTGAGGATCTAATCAGTAGGTGTGGGAACGACGAAGTGCTTGGGATAAATGGATGATGCAGGAAGGGTCCGACCGAACTGTCAAAAAATTTGACAGTTTGTCACTAATCTGATGGGTGGTCTAGAGTATTAGGAATAGAATGATTTTCACAAAATTTCGACTGATCTCCAGCAGGTGGTGGTTTCCTGGGTCAGTAGATTACGTGCAGTGTGAGAGAAGTGTAGGGATCAGAATAGTGAGTACTTTCACTGCTGAGAAAGTTTAAGCATTTTTTTGGAAAGGGAGACCCTACTGCGAAAATTTTAGCAAGGGCAGAAAATCTAACCTTACTATGATTTTTTTATTTTTTTAACTTCTTCGAGACCAAGCTGTCTCACTGCTGTTACCTATTTCATCTTCTTTATGAATGAAACGGGTAGCGTACTATCTATTTCTCAAAAAAAAAAAAAAAAAAAAATTGTTGTTATTTACAAATAGTAATTATTTACTAAATTATATTTAAAAAAAATTAATTTTTAATTTTAATTTTTAAATTTGTATAAAAATTTAAAATATGATATTTTAATTTAAAATATAAATTTGAAACATGAAATTTTAAAATTTAAAATTTGAATTTTATAATCTAAATTTAAATTTTCAATTTTCAATTTGAAATTTAAATTTGGAATTTAAAATTAAAAATTAAAATTTAAAATTTAAAAAATAGTAATTTGTAATTTAAAAAATAAAAATAAAAATTTAAATTTTATCTTAAATTTGAAATATAAAATTTTAAATTTTAAATTTGAAATATAAAATTTTAAATTTTAAAATTTAAAATTTTAAATATAAAATTTAAAATTTAAAATTGAAATTTAATGTCTAAATTTTAAATTTTAAATTTAATTCAAAATTTAAATTTTAAATTTAAATTTAAAATAAATTTTTAAAATTTGAGTCTAAAATTAGAATCAGATTTAAAAAAATAAATTTTAGCTGTTTCTAATCTTGAGTTTCGAAGATAAAAAAACGGATTCTAAAATTCAGAATTAAATTTTGAAAATAATATATAAACCAAAAATTAAATTTTTTTTTTTTTTTGATTAAACAGGGATATACCCTATTTGAAGTACAGGATGAGGAAAAAGAGAGAGGAGTACAGGATGAGGAAAAAGAGATAGGAGGAATCCCAGTACAAAAAGGATGCCACTCCCAGAGTACAGACCGCGCTTATACCGCTACTCAACCACGTTCTACGAGCACTACAAGCAACCTAAATAAACACACATCAAATACCCATCAACAAACCAGTAATGAAAACCATCAAAATGAAAAATCCCACTACTAGCTTCCCCAATTAGAATGATAAGCTGGATGCTGCGCTCTTGTCCTCCAAACCTTCAGCCTTAGTACGCTAAGAGCCATGCGGACTTCTTCAGAAGGAAGGAATCCAATTAATCAACAGCTCCTTTGTTGCATCGACGCCAGGTCTACCCTCCTTTGTTGTAGCAGCATCCAAGCCGTGCCTCCTACTCCAAAGAAAAACTATTGTAGCTCAACAATTGGATCCTCCCTGAAAATGTAGCTCATTGTCAAAGTGTCGGACCCGCAAGATTAGACTGCTTGGAGTGATTGGCTGCTACTCCCCAAGAGATTTGACGCCCAGAACCTTGCTAACAGCAAGATCTTCGAGTCCAAGTCCCTGTCAGATGTTGATCTTTCCGTGAACAATCTTGCATTTCTTTCCTTCCATAGCTCCCAGCATGTCGCAGCGAAGCAGATGTCAAAAAACTCTCTGGTCGAACCTCTCAAGGTAGCTCTGGCTGTTCTCCACCTCAAAGAGAGATTCCCCAAAGGTCTAAGAGTTGGTCCCCTATCCCTCTGAAGCCCAGTGTGTAATCTGTTCCACACCAATTGCGCAAAGGGGCAGGAAAAGAGAAGATGGTCCAGGTTTTCCTCGTTTCTGTTGCACATCACACAAATGGTCGGTCCAATCCATCCACGCTTCGCAAGCGTGTCGGCTGTCATTACTCTGTTTCTAGAGGCCAGCCAAAGGAAAATCTTAACCCGGAGAGGTGCCCCGACTTTCCACAGGAAGAAAAAGTCGCAGTCCATGATGCCGCCGAAAGTCAGGAAGCCATACGCGCTCGAAGAAGAGAATTTACCGTTGACGTTCCACCGCCATGAAGGAGTATCCTCTGAAAGAGCTATTGAGTTGTTGGCAATTAGCGCGTCAAGTTGCTGAAGCTCACCCTGTGCACGGACGGTGAGGGGCTGGATAAACCCCGAATTGAGGTTCTCGGCATACCTACTGGTCCATGTGGCAACCGAGATGTGTTTAAGTCTTGCCGCAGCGTGCAGATGGGGGAATTGATTGCGCAAAGCAAAATCACCCGCCCATCTGGCATTCCAAAACGAAATCAACTTCCCATTGCCAACAGAGAAGCTGACCGAGGTAGCAAAGGCGTGATCCAGGCGCAGAGAATCCTTCCAAATCGGCGAGCAACCGGACGGGGCCTTGTTAGACAGCAAAGGTGGCCTATGCTTGTAATGCTTGGAGCGTAAAAGTTGCACCCATGGAAGCCCCGGAGAACTGAAAAAGGTCCATAAACCCTTCATCAAGAGAGCCGAGTTCATGGCTTGGAGATGCCTAATGCCTAGGCCCCCAAATCTTTTGGGGCGACATACCGTGTTCCAGGAGACTAAGCAGTGGAACCCCTTGGTTTGCGACGAATTTTTCCAAAAGAAGCTCCTCCGTGTTTTGTCGATGGTGCCAGAAACCCACTTGGGTAGTCGGAACGCCGAGCAAAAGAAAGCGGGAATACCTGTTAGAACCGAGTTGAGAAGTACCAGGCGCCCCCCCCTCGAAAGCATACGACCCTTCCAACCTGCAAGACGCGTGTCCAACTTTTCGATGAGAGGGAGATAGTCTGCCTTCCCCAGTCTGCGAGGAGAGAGGGGGAGGCCTAAATACTTAAAGGGGAAGGCTTGAGCCGGGCAGCCGAAAAGAGAAGTCAATTCCACTGTCTGTAGAAAAGGCAGGTTGATGGGAGTAAGCGAGCTTTTGTCGAAATTGATCTTGAGACCGGAATTCTCCGAAAAGGAATCAAGGATTAGCTTGATTGTTGCCGCCGCCCTCGAGGTTCCATCAAAGAAAAGAAGTAAGTCGTCCGCATATTGTAAGGAGTGAATCTTAAGGTCCCCGACACCCACCGGTTGAAGAATACCGGCATTGGTAGCTAGTTGAAGCATGTTGAACAACACATCGATACAAAGGATAAAAAGGAGAGGAGAAAGGGGATCCCCTTGACGGAGTCCCCGCTTGCACACGAAATTTTTTCCCGGAGCACCGTTGAATAGGACCGCCGCCGACGCCGACGTGAGTAGTTCATCGATCCAGCGGATCCAACGTTCCCCGAAGCCTCGAGCTAAGAGTACCCTCTTTAAGAAGTTCCAATTGATATGGTCGAAGGCTCTTTCATAATCTATTTTTAGCAGTGCCGCCTGAGTCTTGGTAGAGTGTAGGTGATGAATCAGAAATTGAGCGCATCTGAAGTTGTCCAGGAGATGCCGGCCTTTGATGAACGCCGTTTGAAAAGGATTAATCAGCTGTTGAAGACACCCTTGTAGACGAGTTGCCAACACTTTCGCTAGGAGCTTGGGAAGACTGTGAAGTAGGCTAATAGGGCGGAGATCCCTGGCCGACGAGACCGATGCCTTCTTGGGGATAGGGCAGATCCAGCTGTTGTTGTTGCCGTCGAGCTTGATGGAGCCGTTAAAGAAGCCCTCGAAGACCTCCATAATGTCTTGCTGAAGTAGGCTCCAGAACTTTTGATAAAAAAGATAAGGAAAGCCATCAGGCCCCGGGGCCTTCTCCGGGGCTAAGGAGAACACTGCGGCTTTAACCTCCTCCAGGGAGAAAGGCGCTTGGAGTGAAGACAGGTCGGTGGAAGAAGACGGGTAAATAGCCGTAAAATTGATCGAAGACCTAGTAGGTTGACCCTCCCCGTGCGGTTCACTGAAGAACGAAAATAGATGATTGGCGATGTCCATGCTTGAGAGGAGAGAGATGCCGCCCGCGCTGAGCGACGAGATATGGTTGTTGGTCCTGCGACCGGTGGCTTTACGATGGAAGAACTTAGAGTTTGAGTCTCCCGCTTTTAACCACTGTATCCTGGAGCGTTGCTTCCATCTTAGTTCTTCCTGTAGACAGAGCTCTTCGTACCTTACCTTGAGCTGGGGTCTCAGATTATGCTCCCTCGCGTTCAATTGCCTTCCTTCCTCAGCTTTATCCAGCCATTCGATCCAGAAGAGACAGCTGGCACTATGAAGCTTGATCGCCGACGACAGACCCACACTCCAAGACCGCAGTGCGACTTGGACCGACTTCATCTTGGCAGAGAAGGAAGATATAGGCTCCAATCCGGGGGGCACCGAGTTCCATGCATCGGTGACAACACCTGCTAGCGCGGCATAACGCAGCCAAAAAGTTTCAAATCTGAAAACAGAGGAAGACGGAATGAAAGAAGAAGCCGATACCACCAGCGGAGTGTGGTCGGATCTGGGTCGGGGGAGTGCTCTCAGGGTGGTATTGGGAAATAAAGAGCACCAGCCCGGGGAGGTGAAGGCGCGGTCCAGTCTCTCAAGAGTGGGATTCCTTCTGCCGTTCGACCACGTGAAGGATCGATTTAAAAGGGGAAGATCTGAGAGGCCCAACCTGTTGATAACCTCCCTGAACTGGAGAATCTCCGCGACATTGGATGGTGCGCCGTTCTTGTCGAGGATAGAGAAGAGAATATTGAAGTCACCAAGAGCAATCCAACAATTAGGAGAAAGAGTGCTGATATCCGAGAGCTCCGAAAAGAAAATCTCCTTACAAACACCGCCCGTCGGACCATAGATATTAGAGATCAAAACATAAGAATTATCAACCTTTCTTCTGAGCACCACGTTCAGCGAGAAGGCCCCAGTCCAGTCAGCAAGGCAATCAAAGAGTGCAGGGTTCCAGGCTGTAAGAAGACCACCCCTGGTCCCAACCGCATCCTTCGTACGAAAGTCCCGCAGGCAGAGTCCGCACACAGAAATAAGTTTGGCCAACGACAATGAAGAGAGCTTGGTTTCTTGTAAACACACAACACAACATTTGCTATTGCGAATAAAAGGCAATAAGACAGAGCATTTAGAGGGGTCGTTTAGACCCCGCACATTCCAGGACAGGAAACGGAAAGAGCGATTTCTAGCCATAAAAAAACCAAAGAGCACCCCAGCAAAGAGACTTCCTCGAACCGACACCAAGCTAGAGCCCCGCTGCCTCCACTATGGGACCATCCGCCGCCGCCCCATCCGCCGCGCTGACCAACGGAGAGATGCAAGGGGGCGGTTCCGTGTCGACGATGCCGCACGAAGCTTTGATAAGTGTGACATCAGCTGCCGAGAGAGGGAGGGAATGGTCCCGGCCTCTAAGCTCCACCACCCTCTTCGCGCTGCTCCCCGAAGCGGAAGGGCCCGATGGAGAAGGAGGGAACACGGAGGGCGAGAGAGGGCAGGATGGTGGCGCGGCCGGAGGGGGAGGCAGAGGGGGCGAGAGAGAAGCGAGTGGGGCGGCAACCTTGGGCAGGGCAGAAAGCAGGAGGAGCTTCTTGGATCTCAAGTCCCGCGCACGCCGGTCCGTCCGAACCAGGAGAGGGAGAATGGGCCACCGACTCCAGAGCACGGCCCGAAGAAGATTGGCCCCGCCCAGGGCTAAGAGGGGAGGTCCACGGAGCCGGGCCCAAAAGGGATGAAGAAAGAACCGGAGTCACGTTGGGCTTCGAGAGGGAACAGATGGTCCCCAAGGGAGCCGGCCCACAAACCACAACGGCCTCGTCTTCCCCTGGCAAGGACAGGCAGGGATCGCCCGAAGGCGCAGCAGAAGCGACAAGAATACCCCCTTCACGAGGGTGGCCCTCCCCGACAGGCAAGGACGAAGAGTTGTCAGGAGGCGCCCCGCCCACAGCAGAGGGAAGCGCGGGAAAAGCAGACAAATTCAAAATTGAAAGAGGGAGCGGATCCCGCCCCGGCTGCCCGTCGAGGGAGCTCCGGCGAGACGCCGGAGCGGACCCAAGTGCAAGAGGGGGAGTGGCAGCGTCGTTGGACCGCCCAGAGCACAGGCGCGAAGGAGAGGGGGGCAACCCGGGACGCGACCGAGGAGGAGGCATCCCATGAATGGGAGGACCAGCCGCAAAACCAGTGCGCCGAGTGAAGTCCTCCTGCGCCGACGCGGAGTCGAGGCCCAGATGATTATCTAGCGCTTCGTCAAGAAGAATGGGGTTAGCGTCTACCCAGGACTCAATCTCTATCCGAACAGCAAAGCGTCTGTCATCCACAGCGAGGGTGATGGATTCCGGGATGCTCCGGACATGTGGGCACCGAATGTTGACCCGGAAGAACGACAAATCCATCAAATTCGTGCTGGCATCTTCCTCTTCCCAGACCGCACCAAACCCGCTGACCGCAGCAGCTACATCCTCCAAATTCCAGCATCTAAGCGGCCATTGATGTAACCGGATCCAGGCCTTGTGAAGCAAATGACCCCTCGCAAGCTCACCCCCCTCCGTCCAATTCGCAAAGCGAAAGATATGGCCCTCCAGCGATAGAGGGCTGCGGCCGATAGCAGACTCCCGCGCTACCCAGTTGGGGAGGATGACCGCCAGCCCACGAGCCCCATGCGAGACCACCCTGTAATCTCCGCACTCTCCACCAAACCTGTTTGCCAAGCCGCGCGATAAGGTTCCCCGGACATCAACCGGTTTGGGGTCGACCGCAAAAGCCAGAGCCACACGAGTAGAGAGAGCAGTGTGTGTCCAAGCTGCCGGCCTGCTGTGGAGGAAAGCCACGCCCGAACTGGGGCGGCCCGAGATGGAGTCGCTCATCCTGGTGTGCCGCGAAGTCGACGTCCTGCAAAACCTCGCCGAATGACCAAAGCGCATGCAAAGGAGACAGCGTCTCGGCTCCCGACACTGCGCCGCGAAATGGCCTCTCGCAAAACACCGGAAGCAACGCCCGGAGAGGGAGGGGTTCAGGAGATATTTGGGTGGAAGGCGTGGAAGGGAGGGTAAGAGAGGGGGTCGTCTAGGGTGGTTCGCAGAGCGCGAGGACGGGTGGGGCAAGGATGGGACCGCAGGTGTAAGGACCGCATCTCTGAAGGAGAAGTGGGGCCGGACACGCGAATCCCGGGGGTGGAAAGGGGCTGTGGGGCCGCGGCGGCAGGCAAGCTGGTACCGTCGCGACGGGTGGGAAGGTGGGCGCGGGGTGTACCGAGCCATGCAAAGGATTATTAAATTTTAATTCAAAATTATTTTTCAGAGGCTAGCTAGACCAAACACAGCTTTGTCATATTAAAAGGATATGGATCCACCTATCTAGTTCTGTATCATTTATCTTGCTTTGGATCCCTCAACTAATTATTAAAGGCCAAAGGCCAATCCGAAATTGGCCCTTCGATTATTTTCCCTGTATTATTTTTGTCAGCATCTATCACACATTAATGCTCCAACATCTATATAAGCTCGTTGCAGGGAGCTTATCCTCGCCAACGAAAGCGAGATCTTATAGTCTCCATTCTAAGTGCAGCTGCTATTCATTAGTGCTACATATGGGTTCCAAATTTCAACTTATGTTTTTTCACTTGGCTGTGATTTCTTTGATTTGGGCTTCACCACGGGCAGCTTCTCGTAGCCTCCTGCAGGATGATCCCATGATGAGGAGGTTCGAAGAATGGATGGCTCAGTACGGTCGAGTTTACACGGATGGTGGGGAGAAGTGGCGGAGGTTTCAGATATTTGCGGATAATGTGAACTATATCGAAACCTTCAATAATCGGAGCGGAAACTCGTACACTCTCGGCACTAACGAATTTGCCGATATGACATTTGATGAATTTCTGGCTAAGTACACCGGTGCTTCTGTACCCCAAAACTTGGAGGAAGAGGAGGCACCTTTGACGTCGTTTGAGGATGTAAACATGTCCGCCGTGCCTGATAGTATAGATTGGAGGGATTTTAATGCTGTAACAGAGGTCAAACAGCAAGGTTCATGCGGTAAGAAGTGCTGACTATAATATATTAAAGCTGCTTAATTTTGTAAAACAACTAGTAAGTGCAAGCATGAAAATAGTCTCTCTCTCTCTTTTTTTTTCACTGAAAAGATAGAATAATTATTCTCGGGTTTTCATAAAATTATTAGAATAGTTCAGTTTGATCGGAATAATTGTCTATATTCTTATTTTAGGGCATGCATTTGGCTTAACAGTCGGAATAAATTTAGCTATTTCTTATTTATTACGATACCACCAAACATAGTCTTTTAAGTGAATAGAAGTTAAAAAGCAATATATTTTGAGTTTGCAAGAACATCGATCTAAGGTTTGTTTTGACTTTGCGCCTAGTTGTTTGGATGTCGTCATAATTATGTCTTAATAATAACTGACATATATAATTTCTCAGGCAAATGCTAAAGTGAATTTTTATTTTGAATAGAATCTTGCTGGGCATTCACTGCGGCTGCGACAGTGGAAGGACTCTACAAGATTAAAAAAGGAGTTCTGATATCTCTATCAGAACAGGAACTTCTAGATTGTAGTGTTAGTAGTGGGTGCAAAGGTGGAGGGTGGATTCACAAAGCCTACACATTCATCATAAGTAATAAAGGTGTTACAACTGAGTCTTCCTATCCCTATACAGGAAAAAAAGGCAATTGTGAGTCCAACATCGTGCCGAATGCAGCTTCCATCACCAGTTATAAATATCTAACTAGAAATAATGAAGGCATTATGAAGGTCGCTGTGTCCAAGCAACCAGTAGGTTCCGCTGTCGAAGCCAGTTTGGACTTCCAGCTTTACAGAGGTGGTATCTTTAACGGATCTTGTGGAACACAAGTTAACCATGCAGTCACCATTATAGGTTATGGAGAGGACAGTAATTCTGGCCAAAAATATTGGATACTAAAGAACTCATGGGGAAAAAATTGGGGCGAAAATGGGTTCGGGCGTTTGCAAAGAGATGTCGCTTTATCAACTGGATTATGTGGTATTGCCGAGTATCCGATCATCCCAACTCTCACATCGACTCCTATTGAACTCTCTGACGTGGGATCTGATAGCATAAGCTCTACTATATAAGACTCAAGTTATAATTCAGCTATGAAGTGATCCGTTCGCGACAATATAAACTCAATATCAACTAAATAACAACGTGAGCGTGGAGACTTAACTTGTTTGGATGTGTGCGTTATATATTCTTCTTAAGTGGTTCATGTTCGTGGTGGCTTCCAATTTGAGCGATTCTCACCCTCGCGAGTTTCCTCTGTCTTGGATGTTTGAATGTTTATTATATTATATTTGTATCAAATCGTTCTCTGTCTTGGATGTTTGAATGTTTATTATAGTATATATGTATCAAATCGTTTGTGTGTTGTGACGCGTATTCTACTTTGACTATAAGAATATATGATCTAGTATTAAACGTGTGTTCATTACTCCGTCGTCTGAACTAGTTCTTTACTACAAGAAAACTGTGGATGCATATCACGGACAATGCCATTGTGTTAGTGCGCACCCATATTAGGGTTAGAATTTATTCTTTATAGGTGGAAAAAAAGTATATAATTTATCTGAATTATGAATTATTCTGAATCAACTATTTGATTTTTCAAAAAAAATTAATTTATTTAATTTAAGTCAACCAACTATACTTAATTAAACTCGCTGCTAGGGCCTTGTTCTGCACCAACAAAAGCTTTTCCAAATTAATATAGCTGCTATTTAATGTTAGGTATATATGGCTACCACATTCCAAGCTTTGTATCTTTTCCTGTTTGTTTGTGTGATGCGGGCTTCGCGGTTGGCAGCTTTTCTCGGCAAACGGGATGATTCCATGATGAAGAAGTTTGTAGAATGGATGGCCAAGTTCAATTCGATCGAGTTTATGAGGACGAAGACGAAAAATTGCACCGGTTTGAGATCTTTCAGAACAATGTCAACCATATGGAAGCCTTCAACAATCGTAGCGGAAACTCTATATTCTCAGCATTAATCAATTTACTGATAAAACAAATGTTGAGTTTGTAGCTCAGTACACTGGTTTATATATCCCACGAAATATTAATACAGGCTCTATGATACCTCTAGTTAACAACCAAAACTTCTATGAAAAATTATCAATTTAGTTAGCTTTGGAACAAAATGCCCTGATCAAGTTCAAATCTTACTATTCCTTGTGCCACCTATTTAATTGGTTCCACCCCATACAACTTCAAAGCTTGCGCGCGTCATGAGCCGGTGAGTGTGTGGGTGTACGTTATCAATCGCTTTTTATGAGTCTTAATTAAAATTAGGTAATTAAAAACTATGTAGAAAAGTTTTATAAGCTTTTTGATCGTATTAATTAATCATCCCTATTCACCTAAGCCATACTAGTGAAAACAAGAAAAAATAAAAAATAAAAAATACAAAACAGCTCCAAACTTGCTATATCGATCATATTCACGGCAACTGCGGTAGATCGAAGGAATCTACAAGATCAAAACAGGAAAGTTGGCATCTCTATCAGCACAAGAAGTACTACGTAGATTGTACGTAGCTAGTGTCAGTAGTGGCTGCAATGGTGCTCGGATGGAAAATGCCTAACGGATCTCTCAAACATAATTTAAACTATTTAAATTTTGAATTGCGATCGATCGATCTCAGGAACAGATGGCCCAAAATGACACAACACGATATTTTTCTCTCTCCTCTCCCAGGCCACCTCTAGCCCGTTTTATCTTAAATAAATGTGGCACTACATGCATTATGCTTAGGGACTGTTTAATTTCTCGAAAAAATGTGAAAAATAAATTTCAATTTTTTTTTAAACCGCTTCCTCTTTTTAGTTCCAAAGAAAATTAGATTTTTTGACGGGCGTCGGCGACCGCTCGCGAAAAATTAATATCGTGTCGTTTTTTTTAATCTGCATTAACAAAATACTGGTTTATCATGGAGGGCGCGTAAATTTTGAAAAGCTTCCGTTTTTTCCACGCCTGCGGAGCAAAACACAAAACCCTAACTTTTCGGAAGAAGAGAAATAAATAAATATATTAATTAATTAAATTCATGCTTTTTCGCGAAACTAAAGAACATGTGAAAAAAGGCCGAGATGACCTGCATATTTGGTTAATAACATGGCCGAGTCGGTTTTTGGGTTTTGGGGAACAAGGCGACAAGAAAAAATGTGGTAAATTATATTTTTTGCTTTTACTTATTTATACCATAATTTATCCGTGTGAGTCTATCGCCCTCTAATTTTAGAAATTAGAATCGGATCAGTAATTAATTATTAATTATCACCTAATCAGATTATGAGTAACTAAAATAATTTTAAATTACAAATAATTAAATATTAATAAAAAAATTTAATTTTAAATATTTTTTTTATATAGAATATAATAGTTATAGTTATTACTCACTGCATCGATAGTACTATATATATTTAATTGGGTTAAAATTTAGTATTATCATCTTATTTTTATTTTTCATGAATTTATTCTGTACTAGTTTAATACCCGCGCTTCGCTGCGGAAATTACAATTTAATTTAAAATTAAATATTAAATTAATAAACTATTAATTAAGTATTTTTAAAATAATTCATTATTTTCAAATAATTAGAAAGTATAGATTCTCGTGTAACTTCATTGTAATAAGCCCGTGGCGGATTTTTCTTATTATTTTTCTCGATATTTTTATTGTTCACATTTTTTCTTAATGTGAATTTTTTTTTTTATTTGAAAGAAATTTTAGAGTATTGTTAATTGATTATGGTGTTGAATTTGTTTTTTTTTAATAATCTCGCAGATTACTGCAAGAAAGAGAAACCTTTTTTGTTTGTTAGGTCTAAGAAACCTTTTAGTTTTTTCATTGTTATGATTATTTTCATCTTTATTGTGTTGTGTTTATTTTGCTGTTGTGTCATTAGAATCTAACTAACTATAATATAATACAATTTATTTAAAAATTTTATTTAAGTTTTTTTCGTTTTTATTTTTCTTTACAAATATAGTTTTTTATAATATATGCTCTACGAAATCTCCCACTAATCTCGAATCCATACTTTACACTATTCTAAATTGTCTAAATCTTGTTTAAAACTTCGCGTAACTCCATTGTAATGAGGCGGTGGTGTGTTTTTCTCATTGTTCAAAATTGTCTAAATCTTATTTAAAATCCCGCGTAACTCCATTGTATGAAATGCTAAAATAATTAATTCATCGATTGTGTTGTGTTTTTTTGTTGTTGTGTCATTAGAATCTAACTAACTATAATATAATACAATTTATTTAAAATCCTGCGTAACTCCTTAGATTTTTTGTTCAAATTTTATTTAAGTTTTTTTCGTTTTTATTTTTCTTTACAAATATAGTTTTTTATAATATATGCTCTACGAAATCTCCCACTAATCTCGAATCCATACTTTACACTATTCTAGATTGTCTAAATCTTGTTTAAAACTTCGCGTAACTCCATTGTAATGAGGCGGTGGTATGTTTTTCTCATTGTTCAAAATTGTCTAAATCTTATTTACCATTGTTGATTGATTATGATGTTGAATTTTTTATTGATTAATATATATTAATAGTCATAAAAAATAAATCACTGGTTTTTAAATACGGTATATTATTTTTTATTTTTATTTAAAATATTAATTTTTTATAAAATAAATAAAAATAATTTGGTCTTAAAAATATTTTCTGAAATTTTTTAGAAAATAAAATATAAATTTTAAAAAATTAGAAGAAAAGTAAAAAAGACGAATTTTTATAATAAAATTTTTTGTATTTTAACCAAAAAAAAATATTTTTACAAATTAATATATTTAAACCTACTTTAATAAATAAAAATAATAGATATTTATTCTTAGAATAAAAAAATAATAAAATTTAGGAAAGGTAGATGAAGGGTCTTTTATTGTTTTCAACTTTGAGCTCTCTCCCTCTCTATATATTAAGAAAGATAATACATGTTGAAAAAATATTTTTCTAAAACGTTCATAAGCGTTTATTAGAGAGGAAATTTCATGTGCACAAAAATGAATACTGATAATTATAAGAGTCAGTTTGTATTACTGCTCTCAAAGGAATTTTTGCAAAAGCTGGTATTTCTTCTTCTTCTACTTCTCATTACATTTTAATGTTTCTCATTAGAACTTATTTTCTTAGTTACATAAAAGGAAATGGGATGAATCATTTGGGAGAAAAGAGATATTTGTAATTCTTTTGAAGAAAATTGTAGGGTGTTTAGATTCCTGGGAATTTCTTTTTTAAAAAAAAATAATTTTCTGACCGTTTAGAGAATGTTTTGTTTTTCGGAAGATAATAAATAAAAAGATGTTTAGACATTGAATCAAGCGGGTTATTTACAAAATTAACCACACTAACAACTCTATTTATAAAAATACTCTTCTAAAACAAAAATTTGTAAAAATAGACCTCAGAGTGTCAGATAATCCAAATGCGGTGAATCATTCACCGTTTTTTTGAAAAGCAGTAAATGGTTTAGCGGATTCACAAAATTTGTCATAGTCCTATGAATGCGGCGAACCATTTACCGGTTTACCGCTTTTAAAAACGATGAATGGTGAATGATTCAATGTTTTTAGAAGAAGAAGAAGAGAAGAAGAAAAGAAGAGGGTGGTGCGGGTGCGGGGGGTGCGTGGGTATAAGTGAATGAAAGCGGTGAATAGTTCACCGCTTTTAAATGCGGTAAACTATTTTACCGCTTTCATAGGACTTAAAATTTTTCTGGAGCCTTATGAATGCGGTAAATGATTTACCGTTTTTAAAAACGATAAACCATTCACAGACTATTTCGTAAAAAAAAAATTCAGAAGACTATTTTTATAATTATAAAAATTTATAAGATTATTTTTTAAAAAAATTTGAATCGAGCTGTTAACACGAATCTGACTTGCAAATAAGTGACAGGACTGCACTATGCTCAGTTTGTTAACTTTCTTGAGAAGAAATAGAAGTGATTCACATTTGCCTTGATATATATACTGCAGCGAATTCCTCATTCGATTGCCGAGCTTCTCGCGAAAAAGCATACTGAAACTGCAACCTTGTTTAGCCCCCTCGGCAAATTCTGGCACGTCACTCTCGTCAAAGATGGCGATAGTAGACTGTTCTTCGACAATGGCTGGCGCGACTTCTCGCGAGCCTACGAATTAGTTGCAGGTGATTTCGTTCTGTTTCGCTACGAAGGAAACATGGTCTTCAAGGCCAAAGTAATTGTATTTTCTTGGTCTAAATCATAAGAAAAACCTTTTTGTTTGTTGGATCTAAGAGTCTCAATGATGGTGATATATTCTTTTAGCATTTTTTTTTAGATTGGGGGAGGCAGGGAGGGGGGCGGAGAAAATAACTATAAAAGAACGCATATTTAAAAATTCAATATTAAATTAATGAAGTATTAATTAAGTATTTTAAAAATAATTCAATATTTTGAAATAATTAAAAATAAAAACAAAAATAATATTATAAAATAAACAAATCTATGGAAAAGAGTAGACAGCAGAGTCATCATTAGCATATATTTAATGTATAGATTCGAACTCGAAAATGATGATTTTGAGAGTAATCATGATAGTAAATATGTGAAAATCTAGTTATGTTAGGCACAGAAAAAAAAAGGGTTGTATCATATTAATTAAATCACATCATATATTGAAATATTAATCTTAAAAAATCTTGTGTATAAAATATTTATTTATTTCTAAAAAAAAGAAGAGTTGTGTGAGAAAACTTGAACAATTTTTTATTTAATAAATCTTATTTTTTTTAACTTATTTTTTAATACAAAAAATCTAACATACAAATGATAAATTTGATAATATTTCATTATATAAAGAGGATGAGAGAGAAATAAATTATAAAATTAAAAGAATACTTAAATTTCCCATGTTATTCAAAATTTTTATATATAAAGAGAAAGGATAAAATTAGGAAAACTATAAAACAAATAAAAAAAATATATATATATATATATATATAAAATAAAACAATATAAGATGGAATGACAACAAAATAGATAATTTAAAGAAATTATATAAAGAAAATAAGATGGAATGACAACAAAATAGATACTTTAAAGAAATTACATAAAAAATATAAGATGGAATGACAACAAAATAGATAATTTAAAGAAATTATATAATAACAAAATAAAATAATAACAAAATATTTATTCATCAGACTCAAACCGATAGTCTGCCGCAATAAAGAGAATGAGAAAGAAAGAAATTATAAAATTAAAACAATACTTAAATTTCCCATGTTATTCAAAATTTTTATATATAAAGAGAAAGGATAAAATTAGAAAAACTATAAAACAAATATATATATATATATAAAACAAAAGAATATAAGATGAAATGACAACAAAATAGATAATTTAAAGAAATTAAATAAAGAAAATAAGATGGAATGACAACAAAATAAATATTTTAAAGAAATTATATAAAGAATATAAGATGGAATGACAACAAAATAAATAATTTAAAGAAATTATATAATAACAAAATAAAATAATAACAAAATATTTATTCATCAGACTCAAACCGATAGTCTGCCGCAAATTATAATTTCCAGGCTCCATGCATATTCTCCAGTTCTAGTTATTCTTTTATTAAGCAGCATGGCTCAATATGAAGATAAATAGTGATGTGACTCAATATAGAATCGGTATGGAACTCTCAAATTATAGATTTTATAGATTTACAGTTAATTCAATAACAAAAATATTAAAAAATGTTGTATATAAGATATATTTATTTATTTATAAATTATTTATTTATAAAAATCTTAGAAGTAGAAAAAAAGAGTAATCATGATAGCAAATATGTGAAAATCTACTTATGTTAGGCACAGAAAAAAAAAAGGGTTGTATCATATTAATTAAATCACATCATATATTGAAATATTAATCTTAAAAAATTTTGTGTATAAAATATTTATTTATTTCTAAAAAAAAGAAGAGTTATGTGAGAACACTTTAACAATTTTTTATTTAATAAATCTTATTTTTTTTCACTTATTTTTTAATACAAAAAATCTAACATACAAATGATAAATTTGATAATATTTCATAATATAAAGAGAATGAGAGAGCAATAAATTATAAAATTAAAAGAATACTTAAATTTTCGATGTTATTCAAAATTTTTATATATAAAGAAAAAGGATCAAATTAGAAAAATATAAAACAAATAAATAAATATATATATATATATATATATATATATATATATATATATATATATATATATATATATATATATATATATATATATATATATATATATATATATATATATATATATATATATATATAAAATAAAAGAATATAAGATGGAATGACAACAAAATAGATAATTTAAAAAAATTATATAAAGAAAATAAGATCAAATGACAACAAAATAGATACTTTAAAGAAATTATATAAAGAATATAAGATGGAATGACAACAAAATAGATAATTTAAAGGAATTATATAATAACAAAATAAAATAATAACAAAATATTTATTCATCAGACTCAAACCGATAGTCTGCCGCAATGTTTAAGCCTAAGTTATTACTATTTGCAGACTAAGTTGTTATATTTGATATTAGAGTTGGATTACCAGTCGAAAGTGTTATATCATTCTCACATCGTTCGGTTGTTTTGAGCTATATTTGTGACTCGGCCTTGTGAAGATGTTATGGTCTAAACGGGAGTAGTAATTTACACTTAATAATAATTCATTTTTACCCTCAAAAAATAATAGAATATATAGAATTCATATTTACACTTAAAGAATAATACAATATATAGAATAACAAAATATATATGGTAAAAATATATTTCGTTTGTTTATGTAAGATAAATTATTGTGTATAAATCATAATAACTGGCATATATTTTATGTAATTTTATCTCAATATATTCGAAAACTTCTATTAAAAATCAAAATAAGTATATGTACCAATATATAATACTTGTTTGTAAATTGAAATATTAATTTTAGAAAATTTTGTATATAAGATATTTATTTATTTCTGCAAAATTAATACAAAATATAATTTGAGAGTTCCATACGTGTCTCGGTCCCTTCTACACCCCCTCTCTCTCTCTCTCTCTCTCTCTCTCTCTATTTGTCGAACCGGTCCCCATATACATCCATTTCTTTGCCTTCTCTTTCTCTTTCTCTCTCCAAAAAGGTTCCCCTTGGTTAATCCTATCTTTCTCTTTCTTTTTTCTAAACTTTAATAATTTTTTATTTAATAAATATTTTTTTTCTACTTATTTTTTAATAACAAAAAATGTAAGATTCAAATAATAAATTTAATAATATTGCATAATATAAAGAGAAATGAAAGAGAAATAAATTATAAAATTAAAAGAATAGAGAAAGGATAAAGTTAGAAAAATATAAAACAAATAAATAAATAAATAATAAGATGGAATGACAACAAAATAGATAATTTGAAAAAATTATCTTCTATACAATAGATTATTTGAGAGTCCTTCCGGTCTGACGTGTTACCATGGTGTGTATTTCGCTGACGTGTCACGATGTTATGTATTGGGTGACGTATTATGCATTGATAATTTAAAGAAATTATGTAAAGAATATAAGATGGAATGACAACAAAATAGATGATTTAAAGAAATTATATAATAAGAAAATAAAATAATAACAAAATATTTATTTATAAAGAAAATTTTATACATTTTTGTATACTTTAATCCTCACTCAAATTATAAATTTAATTTATATTTAGTAATAATTGTTTATGTAAGATAAATTATTGTACATAGATCATAATAACTGCCATATATTTTATGTAATTTTATCTCAGTATATTCCAAAACTTCTATTAAAGATCAAAATAAGTATATGTACCAATATATAATAGTTGTTTGTAAATTTCAACAAAACATTAACACATGTTTCTAAATTTGGAAATATATTACATAAAATATCGACGGATTGACGAAAGACACACAGCGCATGAACATGACGACACTGCACGGAGAAGGAAGGTCACGTGGCGTACCTTCATCAACTACACGACATATAGTTTAGAAATAATAGATTACATTTCAAACTTAGGGAAATATTATATTTAAGAAAATAAACTGTATGTTAGAAAAGTAATAATTGTTTATTTGTTCTCGTTGTTGCTAACTCTTGATTTCTGCTTTTCATCAGAGGAATCTGCTCCATCAAACCTACAATTTAATAATAATTTAATATCAAAAATTAGAAATCAATTATTATAAAATATATAATGATTAGATATCTTACGTAAGTCGAAGCTTCTTTCGATGCTGTCTTTCAGATATATTATAAATAAATTGTCCTGAACTGGTAAGAAAAATATTTCTCAAAGTTAAAAAAAATTAGGAAATAAATATATATTTTTTATACTAATTTATGAGAAATATTTGTTAATATAGAGTGATAGTGATAATACCTGGATGAAATTTCTGTATCGGGTGATATGTCCATAAATAGATCTCTGTTGATTTGTTTTTTGGTACTGGGTGACTGCTCTTGTTCTTCACATTTTGTTAATAAATTTTGGACCGCAGAAGACTTTTCTTCTGTATTACAATTTACAGCGAAAATTTTTACCACTTTAAAACTTTGCCCGCTTGATTTAAATCTCTGTGCGTCTGGTATAATTTGAAAGATATGCCTCTGTCCAATAATAGCTTTGATCACAGGAGGAAGCGTAAATTGATCGGAACCAGGTGAGGCTGCTAAAATTTTAGCTGGAATACAAATAAGATCTTGTGCTGATTTCCCAAATATAGTGAAATTCGTAGAACCACTTGAGTCTTCAACGACAGTATTTAGTTTGTACCTTTTGAACATAAATATAATAGCAATATGAATTAATAAAATATATAGCTAATATGATAATTTAATTTTGATCAAATTATAATTACTATAAAATTAAAAATAGTTATTACCATGGTATGGGGCTTTGTTCATTTTCCGTACAATTGGAGCATAAGAAAATATCGCCATATATTTTGACAGATGCTTTGCATTTAGCACATGCTTTGTACCACCAACCAAATAATGTATCAAATTCAATAATTTTCGCTTCACATGTGAACTTCATATTCTATCAATTATAACAAAAGCACAAAATATTATATAAGTAAAAAAAGACAAAAGGCAATAAAACCAATAAATATTTGATATTCTATAAATAATTTTACCTGGACAGTAGAAAGATCTAGTTGTAAGAGCTCAGCAATGTTTTTTCGATTTGAATACATTTCTTCCTGTGGACTAATAAGTTGCTCATCACTTTTGTTGATTCGCTCAATCGATTTATTTATAACCTGTAAACTGCATGTGGTAATTCATAAATAAGCAAATAATACTAATTGGACATATTAATTTTTACATAACACTAATTAAAGGATAGATCATCAAACCTTTGCAACATTTGAATAACTTCAGAAATTTCCAAATCAAGATAAATTTTTGAAGCTGAACAGGACGATAGATAAACATTTCCTATATATATATAGAGTAATATATAGATTAGTCTTACTTATATATATATTAACTATTTATTAGCTTAAAAATATAAGTGTAAACCTTTAAATGAACGAACAGTCATTCCAGCAAGCACTAATACTACTGGCTTATTCCCTTGTTTTTCTTTTTCTACAATGTAAGCATCGTCAAAGTCCAAAGCAAACTTATCCCATAATGTAACGGATAAATCATTTCTTCTGTAAAGAAAGAAGAAGAAATATTTAGATAACATAACTGAATGAACATATATATATATATATATATATATATATATATATATATATATATATATATATATATATATATATATATATATATATATATATATATATATATAAGTTACTTTTATAAAATTTTTGTAAATATAGGACTCAAAACAACTTACTCTAAATCTTGGATTTGTAAATTTCTCATGGGTGTAAGAATTTGGCCTACATATTTCTGTGTGATATCACTGATAGATGTAAGCTGTCCCAAAACATCTTCAAAATATAAAGAATATTAACATTATCATATTAAAAATTGAATAGTACAATTGTTATTTTTTTTATGAAAGAAATATATAATTATGTAAGTACGTAATACCTGTGAGAATAGCATCAGTGTAGCTTTGTTTTTCAACATCAGGAAAATTTATAAAATTAAAGCTATATAATGGTAGTTTCTCGTTATCTCCTTCGAGTAGGATTAGAGATGTCCATTTATTAATTTGAATCATGTAAGGACGATCAACGGCTGCATATCTTTTCTTATTTGGAAGAATATTGAATTTTTCTATTAGATACGCACATCCTTCAGTTATTCGACATCTAAGTTCTTCTGCATCTTGCTTTCGAATTGTTCCTTGTAAAGAATATCCCTAATAAGAATCACAATAAGAAAATAATAGTATTAATTTTTAAAAAAAGTACAAATATAATATAAATAAGAGAAATAAAATAGTAGTCTATAATAAAAATCTAATGATTATTACCTTTTCGTCAACCAAAAGACAATCAAGACTGAATATATCTCCTTTCAACAATGGCGAAGTTGATTCCCATATTCGACATATCCTTGCTTTGATCTTACAATTTTGCCGTTGTAATGATAATTCCGATAATAACATATATTCCATCACTATATTAAAGCTGTAAGTCAAGGAATTGAATATTATATCCAATATGTAGTAACATAATATTACAAATCTTCAAATATTTCATGGTAAACAATATTTCTTGTATATCCTTCAGGTATTTTATCTTTATTTTTTATAAAGATTCGCAATCCTTCTCTGGAAGTAACTCTCGAAATTGCTACATAAAGTTGACCATGAGAGAAAACTGGTTGAGATAAGTAAATCCCAACTTTCTGCAATGTTTGCCCCTGACTTTTATTAATTGTCATTGCATAACTTAGCCGTATTGGAAACTGACGCCTTTTCAAAATAAATGGCCATTTTGAGTCAGTGACATTAACGATAATGCGAGGGATGTAAACCTTTTCTCCAATATGATTACCAGTGAAGATTTGTGCTTCAATAATTCTAGAAGAAAGTTGGGTCACCAATAATCGTGTACCATTACAAAGACCGGAACTTTGATTAATATTTCGAAGCAACATTATAGGAACACCAACTTTTAATTTTAATTCATGATGTGGTACTCCATTAAATTTTAAAGAATTCAAGAAATCCACTGGATAGAGTATATCATTGTCTTCAACATTTCCTGATAAATTAGATACTGAATCTGAACTTAAATACGTTCGTTCTTCACTTGGTACCAAAGAAAGTACATATGTATTAATCTCATCAACTATTTCATTTATCGGTGTAACAATTGCTCGATCTCTTAAATAGACTGGATTATCATAATTTTCTTGAATTTGATCATATACCTCCTGAACAATACTTCCAATTCCATTATCATTATTTTCTATAAGTAGATCATCAGGAATTTGTATCCAAGTAGCTTCTTCTTCTCCATCTAATTTAATAGTCTCTATTTTTCCATCACCAACATCCAATACCCACTTGCTAAATTCAGCTAATGATAAAGCAGCTCTTTCATTTGCAAGAGAACCTTGTAACAACCTCATATTTGTTTGCAATCTGAAAACTTTACACTTAGTCCATATAGGAGACTTTGTAAGAGATGCATTAATAATATCATGCCGAGTGCCTCCTACAACAACTGGAAGTATTTGTCTGAAATCTCCTCCTAAAAGAACAGTCTTTCCTCCAAAAATTTTTTCACTGTTAGATGTATTGTCCAATTCCAAAATATCCTTTAGGGATTTATCTAAAGCTTCGAAACAATTCCTGTGATTCATAGGTGCTTCATCCCAAATAATTAAGCTAGCATAGGTTACTAAGTTTGCAAGTTGTGTCCCTTTTTTGATTTCACAAATTGAACAGTCATCAATTTTAATAGGTATCTTAAATCTTGAGTGTGCTGTACGCCCACCAGGTAATAAAAGTGATGCTATTCCTGAAGAAGCTACAGCTAAAACGACCTTGCCTTCTGATCGTAATTTTGATATAATAGTTTTCCAAAGATAAGTTTTTCCTGTTCCACCATGCCCATAAACAAATATGAACTCCCCAATATTTTCATATACAGAAACTAAAACAGCATTATATATTTTCCTTTGCTCATCGTTTAATCCACTAAACAACTGTGTATGCTCATCTTTTAATTCATCTATATTGTAATCTGTCTCTTCTCTGAGTAACCTATTATTAAACTGATCAACAATCAAACTATTAGGCACAGGCAAATTAAAATGATCGAGAGAACTTCCATTCTTCCTGAATAAAATGTCGAGTTCAAATAAAACATGATTTTGAAGTTCTATCTGAGGTATTCTAAGATTTGCAATACCAAGAATATTCTTTAATCTGTATGAAATATCATCAGCTAATAACTCCCAATATTCATTCCACAATTTAGTTGGATTTGTAACTTCACAAAACATGACCAAAGTTACAAATAGTTCCCTCAACTGACTTGAAGAACACCAAAGACATGCTTCTCTTAGTGCTTCTTCCCATTCTCTATCATTACCAAGTAGTCCAAGAGCATCACATGCAGATCGAAATGTTTCATGAACAATACCATTGATGGTTCTAATTTCCTTATAATTCGTACAACCTTTCACAACATTTAAAAGCATTCGTAGAAAATAAAGTTCTCCTGCGCTAGGATGAACATAAACTATCCTACCTATACGATTGCCTTGTT